>QFAX02000200.1:0-35061 GCA_003412495.2 Echium plantagineum
CTTCTTGTTTAATTGAGTGTCTATTCTTTTATAGCACTTGAATAAACAATTGAATATTTAATCATAGTTGTATGATAAATATTTAATTCCCATGTAATCACGAGTTCTTGAAGAGGAGCCAATAAGTGTATTGGCTAAGGAACCCCTTTTTCAAGACAAGAACTGTGGTGATTACATTGTCCCTAGTGGTGTGTCCTAGCGTTTTGGGAACGGACACAACCAAACTAGTGTGTAATGATTCGTTTGACTTTGTTTCTTAAGTCAAAAGGATGGTCCAAATCATTACATGGGTTCATTGTCAAGAGAGTCTAGACATGGTACTGGACAGTGACCGTTGTGAAATTATAGAAGAGATCTTGTGTCCTATATTTCACACGAGCCATATGATAGAGGTTCTGAGACCTACATGCATATCATTCTCATGCTACGTGAGCATGAGGCTTTGACTACTTCCGGACCCATCCGTTACTGGTGGTAATGGGGTACGTTGGGTCTTATGTGAATGTAGTGGTGAGATGATCGGTGATGCATTGGTAGGGTCTTTGTCCACCCTGGTATACAGGGAAGGTTTTTCTGGCCACTCGGAGAGTGAGTCTTACTTATGAATTCACCCCGTTATGAACGGGAGTGAGACTATCTCGTGTTCCGAGAAATTATGTCATAGGAGTTGGCGACACGCTTTCTTGCTTTAGCCTATGACGAAAACCAAGGACAAAGGGAATCATGTGACAAGGATGCAAGTGTACATCCAAGACATTGGTAATAGTCCAAGGGCAAGTGGAGTGTTGGAAATTGATGTGTCAATTTCCTCAATTAGTGCCCGTGAACTATATCATCTATATATACGGTTCAACAACCGATAGTTATCTGAACTATCAGTAGTCTCACCCGAGATAATGCCGGGGTCATCGAATGGCAGACTAGGCTCTCACGATGATCTTCGGGATTCGTGTATACGGTCTTATACGTTGAATCCCGATGCCTTCGTTACTCGGGCTATGAGGTCACACACGTAACAATTACCGAAGATACTTTCGAGTAGTGACCCGAAAGTGAATAAGGGATTTGATCCATATTGAGGAATTTCGGTTCGATCGAGATCGTGTCCCGACCGAACCGATGGTGCGCCCGGAATTGGTTCCGGACACACCATTTGGGGTTTATGTATATATATATGTGAGATATATATATATTATCATTTATTGAAATGATTTAATTAATTAATGAATTAATTAAATAAGATATGATTTAATTAATTAATTAAGATTAATTAATTCCATCATCATGAATGGTTGACATCTTGGTGGCTACTTTATGCCTTGGGAAGGCTTTGTAAGTCTTGGGAAGAACTCTTGTAAGAGAATCTTCCATGGACCAAGAGGCATTAACCATATGGATGGTTAATGTGTTTGTTTAGTGTATAATGTGTTTCATCATCCATTCTATATCATAAGATGATATAGAATGGGTAGAGATCAAGCTAAGTATCACACAACTCTTGTTAGAGAACAAAAACAAACACACACACTTCATCTTCAAACCCTCTAGCAAAACTCTAAGTGTTAGAGTATAGAAATTGTTCTATAGTTTGCTATAGTAGTTAGACTACACACTCCTCAATAACACACACTAGTCCAAGTGTGTCTTATTGCTATCTAAGGTATTGGTGTGGACTATTTCATAGTAGTTCCATATCATCTTGGTGATAGAAATTTCTTCAAGAAGAAAGCAAGGAGCAAGGTGCGGGGATAAGCACTTGAAGATCATATCGCTTCCGCTCACGCTTCAAAGGTATATCTTTGTAGCCACACTCTTTGATTATGTTAGTTGTAGCATATTCACACTATCTTTAAACATATACTTCTATGAGCTAGTTCTATTGTGTAAGTTCTAACGATCAACGAATTAGGGTTTTCTAGACATATGAACTATCGTAGTTCATTGTGTCTTGCAACCCCGGGATATTCCAACAAATGCCTCTTGGTCCATGGAAGATTCTCTTACAAGAGTTCTTCCCAAGGCATAAAGTAGCCACCAAGATGTCAACCATTCATGATGATGGAATTAATTAATCTTAATTAATTAATTAAATCATATCTTATTTAATTAATTCATTAATTAATTAAATCATTTCAATAAATGATAATATATATATATATATCTCACATATATATATACATAAACCCCAAATGGTGTGTCCGGAACCAATTCCGGGCGCACCATCGGTTCGGTCGGGACACGATCTCGATCGAACCGAAATTCCTCAATATGGATCAAATCCCTTATTCACTTTCGGGTCACTACTCGAAAGTATCTTCGGTAATTGTTACGTGTGTGACCTCATAGCCCGAGTAACGAAGGCATCGGGATTCAACGTATAAGACCGTATACACGAATCCCGAAGATCATCGTGAGAGCCTAGTCTACCATTCGATGACCCCCGGCATTATCTCGGGTGAGACTACTGATAGTTCAGATAACTATCGGTTGTTGAACCGTATATATAGATGATATAGTTCACGGGCACTAATTGAGGAAATTGACACATCAATTTCCAACACTCCCACTTGCCCTTGGACTATTACCAATGTCTTGGATGTACACTTGCATCCTTGTCACATGATTCCCTTTGTCCTCGGTTTTCGTCATAGGCTAAAGCAAGAAAGCGTGTCGCCAACTCCTATGACATAATTTCTCGGAACACGAGATAGTCTCACTCCCGTTCATAACGGGTGAATTCATAAGTAAGACTAACTCTCCGAGTGGCCAGAAAAACCTTCCCTGTATACCAGGGTGGACAAAGACCCTACCAATGCATCACCGATCATCTCACCACTACATTCACATAAGACCCAACGTACCCCATTACCACCAGTAACGGATGGGTCCGGAAGTAGTCAAAGCCTCATGCTCACGTAGCATGAGAATGATATGCATGTAGGTCTCAGAACCTCTATCATATGGCTCGTGTGAAATATAGGACACAAGATCTCTTCTATAATTTCACAACGGTCACTGTCCAGTACCATGTCAAGACTCTCTTGACAATGAACCCATGTAATGATTTGGACCATCCTTTTGACTTAAGAAACAAAGTCAAACGAATCATTACACACTAGTTTGGTTGTGTCCGTTCCCAAAACGCCGGGACATACCACTAGGGACAATGTAATCACCATAGTTCTTGTCTTGAAAAAGGGGTTCCTTAGCCAATACACTTATTGGCTCCTCTTCAAGAACTCGTGATTACATGGGAATTAAAATATTTATCATACAACTATGATTAAATATTCAATTGTTTATTCAAGTGCTATAAAAGAATAGGCAATCAATAAACAAGAAGTAATACTTTTATTCAACAATAAGAGTTTTACAAAAGTATACTTCATACATATAAATCAAATAAACTGAAATAAAGCTCCCACTAAGACTAAGACCACTCGGACCTAAGTCTAAGTCCAATAGCTGAAGTATGGAACACATGTTTGGTCTGAGGCAATGGTTTAGTCAAGGGATCAGCTGCGTTGTCGTCTGTATCTACTTTGGATACTTTGATGTCACCTCTCTGGAACATTTCACGGACGAGGTGATACTTCCTGAGGACATGCTTGGACTTATGATGAGCCCTGGGTTCCTTAGCCTGTGCTATGGCTCCAGTGTTATCACATAACAACTCAATTGGACCATCAGCGCTAGGAACTACCCCAAGCTCAGTCATAAACTTCTTAAGCCAACATGCCTCCTTGGCTTCTTCAGAAGCTGCAATGTACTCGGCCTCCGTAGTAGAATCTGCAACTGTGTCCTGCTTGGAACTCTTCCAACAGATGGCTCCACCGTTCAGGCAGAATACAAACCCGGTTTGAGAACGAAAATCGTCTCGATCGGTTTGGAAACTGGCATCGGTGAAACCTTTTGCAATCAACTCCTCATCTCCGCCATATACCAGAAACATATCCTTAGTCCTTCTCAAGTACTTAAGGATAGATTTCACAGCGGTCCAATGGCTGTTGCCTGGATTCGCTTGATATCGGCTGGTCAGACTCAGAGCGTACGATACGTCTGGTCTATTGCACAACATGACATACATGATAGATCCTATGGCTGAAGCATACGGGACTCTACTCATGTTCTCCTTCTCGACGTCAGTGGTGGGGCACTGACTTTTGCCGAGAATAGTGCCAGTTGTCATAGGCAGTATTCGCTTTTTGGAATCGATCATATCGAATCGTCTCAGAACCTTATCAATATAAGTGTCCTGTCTCAGGCCAATCAACCTATTGGCTCGATCCCGATATATCTTGATTCCAAGGATATACTGCACCTCTCCTAAGTCCTTCATCGAGAAACACTTACACAACCATCTCTTGACTGAGTCAAGGAGTGGTTTGTTGTTTCCAATGATCAGTATGTCATCTACATACAGGACTATAAATGCAATGTGGCTTCCACTTACCTTCTTGTATACACAAGCATCCTCCTCATTCTGAATGAAGCCAAATTCTTTAATTGCTTCATTGAATCGGAGGTTCCAACTGCGAGAAGCTTGCTTGAGTCCATAAATGGATCTCTGAAGCTTACATACCTTCTTAGGTCCTTTTGGACATGTAAAGCCTGGAGGTTGTGTCATGTACACATCCTCCTCAAGGTTTCCATTAAGGAAAGCGGTCTTTACATCCATTTGCCATATCTCATAGTCATAATATGCGGCAATGGCTAAGAGGATCCGAATAGACTTGAACATGACTACCGGTGAGTAGGTTTCATCATAGTCAATACCATGAATTTGTTTGAAACCCTTCGCCACTAGTCTAGCCTTATAAACATGGACATTTCCATCTTTATCAAGCTTTTTCTTAAAGACCCACTTACACTCGATAGGTCTAGCACCTTCGGGTAAGTGAACCAATGTCCAGACATCATTCTGGTATATAGAGTCTATCTCGGATTTCATGGCTTCAAGCCATGACTCGCTATCTGGCCCTTTCATTGCGGCTCCATAAGTATAAGGCTCGTCGTCTTCTATCAAGAAGGATTCCCCATACCATCTATCGGGAACATGACGAGTCCTACTGGATTTCCTAAGGGTCGGTACTTCTTCAGGAGTTTCATCTACCGTGGATCTAGGGTCCAAGATAGGATCCATCATGAATGGAGGATCTACTTCCTGAAGTGAGCCTGCCGAGTTCGTTAACTCGACTTGCTCATTTGATGAGACACTTGGGTTCAATAACCCATCTTTCTCATTCAATGAGTTTCTTGAGTTCGACAACTCAACTTGCTCATTAAACGTGTCGAATGAGTTCATTAACTCATTCGGCTCATCATTTTGAACTTCTTCAAGTTGTACCGTATTTCTGACATTTCCTGATAAGAACTCTTTCTCAAGGAAATGTGCTGTCCTAGCCACGAAAATCTTATTTTCTGGCTTAAGGTAGAAATAATACCCTTTGGTTTCCTTTGGATAACCAATGAAATGGCACAAGTCAGCCTTTGGGCCTAGCTTGTCTACGTTCAATTTCTTGACGTAGGCCAAGCAACCCCAAACCCTGAGGAAGCTAATCTTAAGACGTTTCCCAAACCACATCTCATATGGTACTTTCTCAGCTGACTTGGTTGGACAATTATTTAAGGTAAGTGTGGCAGTTTGCAACGCGTAACCCCAGAAGCTGACATGTAGGTCGGTTCGACTCATCATGGATCGCAAACTGTCTAACAGAGTGCGATTCCTCCTTTCGGACACACCATTATGCTGTGGTGTTCCGGCCGGTGTGAGTTGTGAAACAATTCCACAATCTCTAAGATGAGCGTCAAACTCGTGGCTCATATATTCGCCTCCTCGATCGGATCGAAGAGTCTTAATAGTCTTGCCGAGTTGATTCTCTACTTCATTTTGGAATTCTTTGAACTTTTCAAAGGCTTCACTCTTGTGCTTCATTAGATAGACATAGCCATAACGGCTAAAGTCATCCGTGAAGGTAATGAAGTAGGGAAAACCACCTCTTGCAGGAGTGTTCATTGGACCACATACATCGGTATGTATTATCCCCAATAAATCACTTGCCCTTTCACTCGTTCCGGTGAAAGGTGATTTGGTCATCTTGCCCAAAAGGCATGATTCGCATTGGTCATATGATTCAAAATCAAGTGACTCAATAATTCCACTTTCGTGGAGCTTCTTGATGCGATTTTCATTTATATGACCAAGTCTGCAATGCCATAGGTAGGTAGGATTCAAGTCGTTAGGCTTGTTCCTTTTAATATTTACGTTATATACCTCATGGTCCTCATCTAGTATGAAAAGACCATTTTGGTTTGAAGCTTTTGCATAAAGTAAACCATCACGATTAATAGAACATATATTCCTTTCCATAAGGATGGTAAAACCATCATTGTTCAAAACAGATATGGAAATAATATTTCTAGAAATAGTAGGAATACAATATACATTATTTAAAACTAAGACCATCCCGGATGGTAGTTTTAAATCTATCTTGCCCACGGCAACTGCAGCAACCTTTGCTCCATTGCCTACCCGCAAGTCCACCTCTCCCTTCCGAAGGGCTCTACTGTCATGTAGTACCTGCATATTTCGACAAATATGAGAACCACATCCTGAGTCAAGTACCCAAGTAGAGTTATTGGAGGTGATGAAAGCTTCAATAACGAATATACCTGTCGGAAGAGTCTCACTCTTCTTATCTTCGAGGTACTTCTTGCAGTTCCTCTTCCAGTGACCAGGTGTATTACAATAATGACACTGGTCAGTCCCCTTAGGACCTTTACCCCGAGTTTTGGAAGTCTGGGTCTTGACTGTTCCAGTCTTGGCCTTTCCCTTCCATTTCCCCTTGCCTTTCTTAAAGGCCTTCTTGTTCTGAATCATCAGAACAGAGGGAGTAGGGGTAGAGCTCTTCCCACCCTTCAACGCAGTATCAGCCGTGCTGATCATGTTATGCAACTCCGACAACGACTTATCGAAGTCATGCATGTTGAAGTTCATGACAAAGTTACCAAACTTGTCAGGAAGGGAACGGAGGATTATGTCAACAGCCAAATCCTTGGAAAACTGAGTTCCCAAAGACTCAAGTCTCTCGATGATCCCAATCATCTTGAGAACATGAGGACTGGCCTGTTGACCATTGGATAGTTTGCAATCCATGAGGGCACAAACAGCTTCGTACCGCTCATTTCTTGCCCGCTTCTGGAACATCTGTTCCAGTCTGCAGTACATGTCATATGCTGCCACATTTTCGAACTGAATCTGAAGATTTGGTTCCATGTTGGCCAGCATGAGACATTGGACATCCAATGCATCGTCCACGTGTACATCATATGCACCACGTTCTAGCTCATCGGCATCCTCATGGGGTGGAGGAGGAAGTTCTTCCTTAAGAACATATTCGACTCTCTCGTGCTTGAGAACGATTCTCAAGTTACGAGACCAGTCGTTGAAGTTATTGCCATTGAGTTTACACTTCTCAAGTGTAGATCGGAGTGAGTTTGAAGTTGATTTCTTAGCAGTTGCCATCTAAAACATGCGAGTATGAAACGACGTTCAGTTTAATTTATATGTAAAACATACGATACAAGTAAAGCATGCTTGAAACAATAATACGAGTACCAACAACCCCTCGAAGTGTACAAGTATACCAAGACCCCACGGACTTGGGTATGAGCAGCACACGCAATCATCCTCATAGTCCAATCCATGGGTAAGTTCTACTAGACTATCATATATCAATCATCCAATGATTATATATGACTCTTGGCGTCTATCACTAGTCGTTTTAAGACACTATAGACTTCCTTTGCCAAACGGGCCGGTTCGATGGGCTAACCTGTAGCCACGTTTTAAGCAACCTTAGTTCACCATAAAGGGATGGATTACATTTGCCGGTTCGATGGGCTAACCTGTAGCGCATGTAATCCCATTGCCTCCTATTCCTATGAATCAAAGTGCCCATCTAGGGATGATCCACCCGAAACGTAGGAAAGTTTGACAACTTTGAACTTAGGTTTGGCAAACACTTAATTATTACGTGGAGGGGTTTAGATTAAACATGTAATCCACAATTCATGCATATCACATAAGGTATACATATACTTCAAGAAAATATATGTAAGCATGAAACATGGCATGAATAATAAACACTTTAAAGGGACGTGATATGGCCTAAAAGACATTAAATAAAACTAGTCTAACTAGTTCTAAACTAAGTCCTTGGTCTCCGTCTTCTTGGACATCGCCATGCTCCAAGTCCATCTCTTCATGTCTTGTTACATAATCAACTTTCGCATTAAATGGCACATGCGCCGCGAAAAAGAAATAACAATACAATAATTTAAAACGACACATGCGTCGTATTTCAATATCAAGGACAGTACGCAGACTGTATTTCGAATAAATACTAGGCCATATCAAATCTCCATTCCATTTAGACTACAGTTTATATATGTATAACACATTATACATAAAACACATAAACATGCTAGGAATGGAATAAAACACACAAGCAACACACAACTCACACACATACTCACATTCAAATAATGTGAATCATAGTCATATATGCATATCATAACCTTTAGTTGTCCAACAACTAACATAGCCAATTATCGGAAGTTTTACCATAAGTTCAACATTTTGAACTAATAACCCAATTACATTCAAAGAGACTTAGCATAAGTTTAAGGTTTGAAATTCATAATAACTCAAACCACAAACTTCCTTTCGATACTCAATTAAACAATTTAATTAGTACCGATAGGATAAAATCAACACTTTGACATACATGCTAATTTTAAACTATTTTAAACTTCTCAAAGAATGTTTTGGACTTATAAGATTATTTCCAAAACAATCTCTAAATCACCCATAACAAACCGAAAACGTCCATAATCATCAAATGACTTTGGACTTAATCGATTTGTTTTGTTTCGAAATCATCAAATGACTTTGGACGTGCATGGACGCGTCCAGTGGGGCCGAACCAGGCTTCTGGCCAAGGCGTTCCGTATCCAGGGAAAGCCGAGGGTGCGCGTTCCAGTGGAACCGTGTCCTTGGCTAGCCTGGACTCACGCGGAATTTATGTTTTGTCGGGGAGGGTTTTCCGAATACGAAAATCGGCTACGGTTCATATATCGACATATATACTATATGGTACTACTTTAAACACTTCTAGAACATGTTAAACGTGTAATATAGCTCATGATACAATGTTGGAATATCCCGGGGTTGCAAGACACAATGAACTACGATAGTTCCTAATTCGTTGATCGTTAGAACTTACACAATAGAACTAGCTCATAGAAGTATATGTTTAAAGATAGTGTGAATATGCTACAACTAACATAATCAAAGAGTGTGGCTACAAAGATATACCTTTGAAGCGTGAGCGGAAGCGATATGATCTTCAAGTGCTTATCCCCACACCTTGCTCCTTGCTTTCTTCTTGAAGAAATTTCTATCACAAAGGTGATATGGAACTACTATGAAATAGTCCACACCAATACCTTAGATAGCAATAAGACACACTTGGACTAGTGTGTGTTATTGAGGAGTGTGTAGTCTAACTACTATAGCAACCTATAGAACAATTTCTATACTCTAACACTTAGAGTTTTGCTAGAGGGTTTGAAGATGAAGTGTGTGTGTTTGTTTTTGTTCTCTAACAAGAGTTGTGTGATACTTAGCTTGATTCTCTACCCATTCTATATCATCTTATGATATAGAATGGATGATGAAACACATTATACACTAAACAAACACATTAACCATCCATATGGTTAATGCCTCTTGGTCCATGGAAGATTCTCTTACAAGAGTTCTTCCCAAGACTTACAAAGCCTTCCCAAGGCATAAAGTAGCCACCAAGATGTCAACCATTCATGATGATGGAATTAATTAATCTTAATTAATTAATTAAATCATATCTTATTTAATTAATTCATTAATTAATTAAATCATTTCAATAAATGATAATATATATATATCTCACATATATATATATACATAAACCCCAAATGGTGTGTCCGGAACCAATTCCGGGCGCACCATCGGTTCGGTCGGGACACGATCTCGATCGAACCGAAATTCCTCAATATGGATCAAATCCCTTATTCACTTTCGGGTCACTACTCGAAAGTATCTTCGGTAATTGTTACGTGTGTGACCTCATAGCCCGAGTAACGAAGGCATCGGGATTCAACGTATAAGACCGTATACACGAATCCCGAAGATCATCGTGAGAGCCTAGTCTACCATTCGATGACCCCCGGCATTATCTCGGGTGAGACTACTGATAGTTCAGATAACTATCGGTTGTTGAACCGTATATATAGATGATATAGTTCACGGGCACTAATTGAGGAAATTGACACATCAATTTCCAACAGTGTGTTGGTGGAATAATGTTAGGTTTGTTGTGTTTTGAAGTTTGGGTGTTTGGTGGACGTGGTGGTGGTTAGTAGGATGGTGAGGATGGTGAGAATGGTGATGGTGATTGTGATAGATTAGAGGAAGCTGAAGAAGAAGAAGAAGAAGAAGAAGAAGAAGAAGAAGAAGAAGAAGAAGAAGAAGAAGAAGAAGAAGAAGAAATAAGGGTATAATAGTCATTTCATGAGGGTGCTATATTGTACAAAAATTATAGATATGTGCTATAGGTTAAACATTGGCACCAAATGGTGCCATTCTCCTAAATTTTAATCTAACAAATTTTGATCAAAGAAATTAAGAAGACATAGAGGCCCAACAAATTGAGTATGAAACTGTTCAAACCAAAATTATTAAATATCACCCTAACAATTTACACAAGACCTACAGTATAAACTATCAAATTCTATCTAGGGCAAGAAAAGAATATCTTGTATCAAACTGAGGGTTTGAATAACCTTGCTCAATTAGACCACTTGACAGGTATCTTCCATTTTTTATGCCAAAATATCGACACTCTCGACCACATCGGAAATCCAAATCGGAATGTAAGAGGGCGATCAGCTGTTCCGCCCACTTTTAAAGGCAACCATACATATCTAGAGTCTCTCAAGTCAGCCGGATTCCATCTATCTGCCATAAACAAGAAAATACCTGGGAGTCTAGGGAGTGGGAGGACGAAAGTGCTCTGAGAGAAGAACGTTGCAAGTCGAAAAAGTTTACTACCACCAACACAAGGGTTCCCAAGTGTCTCCCAGGGACCCATAATCGATTCAGCTGCATGAGCTAATGCCTCATTTGGTGCCCAACCAGTGCATCCGGAGGTAATCATGAAGTATGTCCCTTGGTGCTTGAAGAGCGCTGGAGCTTCCCGGTGTTGCCCCACCAGAATCCTTCTCATCACATTCGTGACATCAAGATATTCGTCATTCAGAGGACCAATGTGAAGTTCACTGTTTCCTTCAGAAGAGTAGACGAGGTATGCCACTCCATCATCATCTTTGAAGATGGTCATATCCCTACTATCAAATCCATGAGGCTTTTTGCTGTAAACATAATTAAAAGGGCCAGTTGGGTGGTCACTAACAGCAACCCCTACAGATGCTTTAGTGTAATTTAAATCATCTATATGCATCCACATAACATATTTCTCGGTCTTCTCATTATAAATTACTTTAGGTCGCTCCAACACATTTAATTTGTGCAAATCGTGAGTCTCATTTGTCTCTGCAGCTAGCACAATTCCCTCATTTTTCCACGTCCATAAATCCTTTGAGGAATAACAACTAACCCCAATCACATCAACCTGAATAAAAGACATCGGAGATCCCACTTTCAAAATTGATACTAATTAAAAAAATTGAGGGTATGGATTACATTGAACATGGAAATATTGGTTTCCGATTACTAAACTATCAGGACTAGACTTTATAAATTAGTGAACACCGATCACATGTATTTATAAGCTTCACATATTAGCCGGTAGGATTAAGATATTCTTGTATCTATATGTAACAATATTGAATGTAATAAACAAGAAATTTAGTTATATTCTTTCATGGTAATCAGAACCAAATCACCTATCTCCTATTCTCACAAAGCAAATCGCCATCCTAATGTCAGAGAACTCCACAACTAATCCAAATCACCTATCTCCTATTCTCACAAAGCAAATCGCCATCCTAATGTCAGATATTCCTGTTTCATGGTAATCTTCACTGCCTAATTTGTCCTCTTCTTCATGTCAGAGAACTCCACAACTAATCCTACCGCAACTCCAACAATGTTCAATGGAAATTCAACCCACGTTCCACCTCATCTCCCAAGTTGCATCCTGCATTGGCCATATCTAAGTTACCTCTCATGTCGGTGTAATTTTAGAGATGGAAAATGTATTATACTCTACATGGGCAGAGTTAGTTAAAGATTGTGGCTCGTCCAAAGTCATTCATTATATTCTCCCAGACACTAATACTGAACCTTCTGACTTATACAACAAAGATTGGGACACTCTTGATGCCGCCGTATTAAAGTGGATCTATGCTACGAAATCGACTGACTTGATGCCACCGTATTAAAGTGGATATATGCTACTATATCCACTGACCTGTTTCATACTACTATGGAGCCCAGCCACACTGCATTGGAAGCCTGGAATCTTTTGCATACTATATATTTCAGGACAATGAGGGTTCAGGGGCAGTTATGTTGGAGAAAGAATTTCCCGGGACACATATGTCTGCATTCCCCTCCGCTTCAGCTTACTGACAACTGCTAAAGAATCTTGCCTATCAATTGCAGAATGTCGGTGCACCTGTTCGAAATAATCGTTTGGTTCTTCAAATTGTTTTCGGGTCTTACAGAGGGTTATAATGGTGTTGGTACTCTTATTCGGCAATTTAACCTCTTGCCCGAATTTTAACAAGCTCTCCCAATGTTCATACTCAAAGAATCCGGTTTCACCACAAAAATTGACCACCAAACATCACCCAACCTTGACTACAATCCTCCACCCCACACACATAACACTTTTCCCACTTTTGGATTATGCATAAACAAGTTATGAAGTATAGAGTATTAAAACAGGTGACACATTACAATTCAAATAATTCCCCATGACTTGACTTCAAATTATAAAGTAAACCTTGAACGAAAAAGAAATTCAACTTACACGGGCTGCTCCTCTCTTGTGAGCATGGTAGGTCGGACCATTTTTGTATTCACCATACCAGAAGTAAGTTTTGCTCCTTTCGTCGTACATAATTCCCCCTCCATGAGCTTGAATAGGATTTCCCTGGGTATCCAACCATATTCTTCCTGGGTAGAAGTACAAAGTATCATTCCCAGCATCATTATTAGGATCAACAACTGTCCTCTCATCAGGAAAGAATAGGTGCCTAAGCTGCGAGGTTTCGTCAAGAAATTCATGAACCAAAGTGGGTGCTCGTTTAGGAATTATTTTAGGCTTCCTTTTGGAGGCATGGGGGGAACGCTTTCTTGGCGGTGGGATTTGTATTCTCACTTCCTCCACCTCCTCAAGCTCACGAGTCAAAGAATCTCTACTCCTACGTGTTTGCGTTTCAATTCCTGCATCTCCTTCATTAACTAAGGTGTATACATTGAATAACAGTAGCAACCCCACCAGTCCGCAAACCACAACTAATAATGTGAATCTGCTTCCTGCATCGCAATTTAAAGTGATTGGTTTTCGGTATTTGCCCTTCATCCTCATCTAGTTGCATTATTTATCTTCAAAAGCATACTGCAATTAAGAAAATTCAACCTATCGAAATCCAAAACTAACTCACTACAGATAAAAACAACAAACACAACTTAACCATTACTCAACAAACTTACATATACCAATATACAAAACAAAAAACATACTCCTCCATATATATAACAAGGTAGAATAATTTTCGAGCTATGCAAACAGTGAATTTCATATGACACTCCAATCATATCAACATATAATTCGTTATTCAACTATTCCAATCATTAAATCTCTCCGGATCATAATAATTGGAACTCCATTATTTAATTACAATGTTATTCAACTATTCCAATCATTAAATCTCTCCGGATCATAATAATTGAAACTCCATTATTTCATTACAATGATGCACGATGAGACCATTTAATGATAGCAAATATAACTTATATTCAGCCATTTATCGCTCCGATTCGTAAATTAAAAAGAAGAAGAAAAACTTCAAATAGATGAAGTCAAAAACCACATCTGACAAACTTCAAACTTTATCATTCAAATCCTCAAGCACACAAAACTTCTTTTTTGAAAATTGTAAGTCTTTTCTAGTAATGAAATTAGCAGCCAAACCAAACACGAATTTAATCAAGTTGACAATAAAGTCAAACTAAAGGAACCAACTTGAAAAATTAGCAACTAAATTAATCAATAACTTGATCAAGTTGACATTAGTAAAAAAACATTCTTCTCCAGAACTTCAAAAAAAAAACATCTCAAAAATGCAAATGCAATTCCACTTAGTAAATAGCAACTAAACTAAAAAAGAACTTGATCAAGTTGGTAATAGTCAAACATTGACTTAATGAAGATTTTTAATATAATAGATATATAACTTACTGAAAGACCAATTAATCATAAATGGAGCGGAATTTGTTGACATGAGCTGTGTTAATTCTCCTTATTTAGCACATGGTATGATAATAAATATAATTGGGTTGAATAATTTGAAGTAAAAAAGGGATACTTTTTGGTGTTTTTTCTTCTAAAATTCAAGAAAAAGAAGGGTTAGAAAAGGAAGAAAAAGAATAAAAGTGATGTTTTTTTGGTTTTTGGATCTCTGGATTTGATAATATGACTATAACGTGAGACCAAAGCCTTTAATTGCGTTAGGAGTCTGAATTATTGCTGATCTGTTATACACATATTAAAACAGTGATTTTAGAAATGAAATTACTATTTTGTCCTCCATAATTGAAGGTGGAGTATGTAAAAACTAAAGAGGTTGAGTTGAGGATAAAACAGTAATTTTATACCGTAATAGAACACTATTCTAGTGCATATATGGTCTGTTTGGATTGGGGTGAACCTAGGTGAAATTAATCATTCACCTCGTTTGGAACCAAAAATAAAAACATTAATAGCTTAAATAGATGAATCTAGGTTAATATAGGGGAACACTTTCACATCCATTCACCCTCATATCATTCACCCCCAAATCGGTGGGTAATGCTAGGTTAACGAATTAATATTATTATTATTATTATTATTATTATTATATCAGACTAAAATACCCGTTAATAATATTTCCCTCCATCAAATATTCTTTCCCTCCAAAAGAAAAGATACCCTCCCTCTCGTATTATTGCTTCTTGCCTCCAGAAAAAAAATTTGCCACCCACTTTTTCTTTTATATTGCGGCATATTTAATTTGTAATTAAAAATTGTAAAGAGAACATTGTAGCTCAACCATGTTCCATAGCTAAATCAACTACTAGATGATTGGTAACTGTAAAAATGATGAGATTTGAAGATGTCTTTTCAAATTATTTCAAACCTTCGTTACAGATTGTAATCTGTTGTATGATGTATCAAGTGTCTCATTTTTATACGTGAAACGCACTAGTCAAAATTAATAAATTTCGATGTTTTAATTTAGTATAAAACTTAACTTTGAATCAGATTTATAAAGGTGAAATTATAATATTTCAAAAATATTTCAAGTCATAGTTTTAATTGTCAATATTGATGAGGGATGATAAAAAGAGCAAATAATAATTAAGCGGTACTACTCGAAAACAAGTAACATCACGACATGGTGTTTTGCATGGAGATAAAGATAATGATATAAACGTCAGTTTAATAGTTAATAAGTTTTGAATATTGTTTTTTAAGTTATTAAATATATGGTTTCACCTAGCGAAGGGTAATCGTATCCAAACATGAATTGTAATAGTTTCACCTACATTCCCCTAACCTAGGTTAATTTAAATATTTATCCAAACGCACCAATAGTGTTGCCCGAATTATTGTGAATAATAGTTGAGGGGAATATGTGTATGTGATGGGTGCAGTTAGGACAACACTATACACACCAAAACTAGTGTTATTTTACACGCAAAATTACTATATTATCTTCTCTATTTGAAAAAGTAGTAGGTAAAGAACTTAAGTTGGGGATAAAATAGTAATTTCATCAACACCGCATAAAAACATTATTCTGGTGTGTATAGCGTTGCCGAATTATTGTGTATAACAGTTGAGGGGAATATGTGTATGTGATGGGTGCATTTAAGACAACACTATACACACCAAAACAAGTGTTATTTTACATGTGACATTACTATTTTGCCCTCCCTATTTGAAAATGTAATAAGTAAAGAAGTTAAGTTGGGGATAAAGTAGTAGTTTCACACCATAAAAAGATACTTTTCTGGTGTGTATCACTACTAGAGAAAACACCTTTTCCTTCGCCCAAATCTGAAGCCAATTTGAGGAGAAAGAGCAATGCCTTCGGAATGGCTTCAGAAAAAATCCGAGGAAAACAAGTTGTCGTCATTTGACAATCCGAAGCCATTCTGACTCCACAAATATCTGAAGCCTTTCTAAAGCCATAGTAAAAATTAATTTAATTTGACATTAATTTAAATCTGAAGCCAATCTGAAACCACTTTCTGAAGCCATTCTGAATCTAGGTGAAGACATGATTAAATTAACAATAAATGTTGTTAGCATTAATTAGTCCATTCCCAAGCCCTTCTGAAGCCAAATAGTCCGAAGCCAATCTGTAGCTAACGCCACAAGCCAGTCAGAAGCTAAAGAATATATGATAAAAAATTTCATCCGAAGCTAATCTGACGCCTTTTCTTTGAATTCCGAAGCTAATCCGACGCCCGTTTCTTTGATCTCCGAAACTCAAACTTTCATACCAGAAAATAAATTGCAGCCTGGTTTCTACAATATATGCATAATTCCAGGCTGCAATGTATATCAAATGCATCCAAAATGCATTCAAAACACAACCGAAACACAATAACAATCAAATTACAATATCCGAAAGACATACACAATATAATTAAACATCGAAAATACAATTAAACACAACCTACACAACAAAAAATACAAAGAAAAACCAATCAATTCAAAACACACATACATCAAACTTGGAAACATATAAAATAAAACATAAACATTATCAAAAAAAACAAAAACACCTCAAATATTTTGAGGAACACAATTTTTCCTACATATAATATAAGAAGGACAAAGTTAGACAAAGTTAGATAAATACAAATTGAAAGTTAAATGGTTACCTTTTATCACCTTTTTATGAATTAGCCTACAAAATGAAAACGAATTTAAGATAGTATGAACAAAAATGAAACAAAAACTTGAGATGGATTGAAATGGTGCATAAATAGGTAAATATCCCATAATTCTGGTCTGTCCGAAGCCATTTCGAAGCCAAGTTATATATTTTCAAAACAATCCGGAGCCAATCTGAAGTTAATGTTTCAGAATCCGAAGCCAATCTGAAGCTAATATTTCATAATCCGAAGTCAATCCGAATCCACATTTCAATGTTAATACAATAATAATAAATTATACAAGATACAATATTATATACATTCAACATTTCTAATTCATAGTTCAAATACCACAATATTATATACATTAAACATTTCTAATCCACATTTCTAATCCATTTAAATCTGAAGCCAATCCAAGCCATTTTCTTTATTTTTTCATCTAAATTAACTTTTGTTCCATGTCACTTGAAGATATTATATAATCTCAAACATAAATTCTGAATTATTTTTCATAGTTACTCAATGTTTATTACATAAATGGCTTCAATGTCAAGATCTTTAGACCGAGCAGCTGCCTGAAACTAGTCACGTCCACGTTGATTAGATTTGTTTTTTATTTTGTAATAGAAGTTCAATCGAATGTTTCATTTTTTGAATGATTATATTAGTACAACTTGGTAGTATATTCAAGATTACGAGCCTAAATAGAAGAACAACAAATAATCACATACTCAAGAGCCAAATATAAGTAAATAACAATAACAACATACTACCAAGTTGTTATTTATGTATATTAATATGTCTTGGGTTCGACACTCACATCATCGCTAAATTTACAAAAAAAAATGTATATTAATATGTTGTTAAATGAATCAATTTCACACTATATACTACTCCATCCATTCCACTTTAATTGACTTTACGCGTTTCGAAACACAACTTCAATCATCAATTACTTTATATTTACATTATAGAAAATTACAAAAAATAATAGTGTGAAAGTATTTTGAAAAACGAATTACAATTTTATATTTTTGGACTAATGAATATAAATTAATTTGTAGTCAAAGTTCGACACGAATTTTCAAAATGTCAATTAAAGTGGAATAGAGGGAGTACATGGCTTCGGATTAAAATGAATCTGACGTAAATCCGAAGCTATTATATGATATTGGACTCGGATTCATTTGAATCCGAAGCCAATCCGAAGCCATTTTCTTTATTTTTCATCTAAATTAATTTTTGTTCAATGTCCCTTGAAGATATTATATAATCTCAAACATAAATTTTGAATAGTTTTTAATAGTTTCTCAATCTTTATTACATAAATGGCTTCAATGTCAAGATCTTTAGACCGAGCAACTGCCTGAAACTAGTCACCGTCCACGTTGATTAGATTTGTTTCTTATTTTGTAATAGTAGTTCAATCGAATGTTTCATTTTTTGAATGATTATATTAGTATTAACAACTTGGTAGTATATTCAAGATTACAAGCCTAAATTGAAGAACAACAAATAATCACATAACACATAATCACGATCCAAATACAAGTAAATAACAATAACAACATACTACCAAGTTTTTATTTATGTATATTAATGTGTTCTTAAATGAATCAATTTCACATTATATACTAAATGGCTTCGGATTGACTTCGGATTTAAATGAATCTGACACCAATATGAAGCTATTATATGATAATGGCTTGGGATTGTAGTCGGATTCATTTAAATTCGAAGCCAATCCGAAGTCATTTTCATTATTTTTTTTTTCATTTAAAGGGAAGGGTTTTAGTAGTAATTGTAAAAAGGTAGTCGGAATGGCTTCAGAATTCAATTTTATTTAAATAATCAATTAGGTAAAATTACCTGAAGCCATTATGGAGCAACCAAATTAAGTTTTTCTTCTTTTTACTCGTTTCGTTTAATAGTACTAATTGAATAATTTAATACATTAATGAATGCATGCCTGAAATAAATCATTCATAGTCCACCTAATTAGATTTGTTATTTGTTGTGTAATAGTAGTTGAATTAAACTATTCTCAATCACGTTTTCATGTAGTGATATTCAAATCGGATTATGTATGGTTTGCTAATTATTGTTATGAATGATTATGTTTTATTCAAGAATTAATACTTTCTTATTATTGTTTTTATAAATATTTATGTATCTTTAAATTGGCCTATTAAAGATATCATATTTATTGAAGACTACATAATTTCCAATTTAATTACTTTTTATTCAATGTTCTAGAATGAGTGGTTTCGGATTGGAGTCAGATTGAAAATTTTCGACATCCCAAGCTAATCTGAAGCCATTATGGATCGGATTGGAGTCAGACTGAAAATTTTCGACATCCCAAGCCATTCTGGCTTCGGATTGGCGGCGAATTTTATTTCATTTTTTGATAAATTAAATATATTGGATGTCCGAAGATATTCTCACTCCATTCTATTACTATTTTCAATTTTTAATTCATTTCGTTTAATATTATCAAATATATTTCCGATTTTATTATAATTTGGCTTCGGAATGGAGTCGGTTATTATTTTATTTCGTAATAAATTAAATAAATTAACAAGTCCGAAGCCATTTTGAAGCAATTTCGACACCAGTTTCAAAGAATTCAACATTTTCTGGGTTCACTTTCACTCCGAAGCCAATCCCAAGCCCTTTTTATGGCTTCGGATTTCACCCCTGAAACAAATAGTGCGTTTTCTAGTAGTGTATAATGTTGCCCGAATTATTGTGTATAACAGTTGAGGGGAACATGTGCATGTGATGGGTGCACTTAGGACTACACTATACACACCAAAACAAGTATTATTTTATACGATAAATTACTATTTTGAAATTACTATTTTGCTCCTATATGAAGATCTCTTAACTAATACTTCATATTTATAGATAGGAGGGATTATTTAACTCTCAAAAATCACTATTTGAATGTGTATTACGGATCAGGTTTGTCATTACGTCAAACATGGGTTAGATAGAGTGGCAACTGGTTTACTTGTTAACTATGCTAGCATTACTAATTGACCAGCAATAATAACCTCGTGTTCTCACTAATTACTAACAAAAGAATGTTGATTTGTTCTAAAATAATTTATGTAATCTCATCTCATTCCTATGTAAATGAATTGATTCAACAATTGTCCACGGTCATAATAAATGATCTCAATAACCAGTCGGCGCTTTATGGTCTCAAACAGGCTCCTCGAGCTTGGTTTCCGGAGCCACTTTAAGGCAGTTTATTGACCGTAGCAACGCAATGTTCAGTGGCGGGGCAAAGCACTAGCTAGTCAGAAGTACGAATGCAGGAAGCTGCAGTGTGCGCCCCGCCCGGTTCATTGGGCTGTTTGTTGGCCTAGCGGATCAATTCCAACGAGTCTTTCAAACTAGTACTTTTTGTAATCGACTCTATAGCTTCTTCAATAAACGTTGGTTTTTCGACCAAGTTTTGAATGACTTTCTAGTCAGATCGTTCCTGCGTCTTGCATTTCGCAGTGGGATTTTTTCAGCATACCCTGCCAATAGATTGAAGTTTAACAATACATTTTCTACGAGGGCAGACCTCATGTTGAAGTAATAAAAACACATAATCAATTTCTAGATCCTAGAGACATTTTCAGTTGTGCACTTTTTCGTGATGAACTATGATAGAGTACAACGGACTCCTATGATAAAGATATCATCCTTTTAGGCAAGACGACCATTTTGATTCCATTTTCAATGTTAGTACTGAGTTAACTATATGTTAAACATCCATAAAACTCAAAATAGATTATACGAGGCTATTAACCCGAATGGCCCTGAACTTTCGTTATCTTTTCTATGTGGTCCCTCAACTGTCAGTTTTTTTCTCGCATGTCCCTTAAAGGTTCGTTTTTTCCCTTGTCAATGGGTGACTTTTTCAACTTTAAAAGACAAAATGACTATTATACCGTAATACTCTAAAATAAATAGACATATTTTCAATATTTTACATAATTGAAATAAAACCCTACGGCCTCATCCTTCTTCTTCAACACACTCTACCCCTACCCATACCCTTTCCCCCTAAACTTTCATCATCATCCTTTCCCCTCCCCCTATTCCATTGACCCACCCCATCCCTACCCCACCCGCAATCATAGCCTACCCAATTATAGCCGTAGATTGACCCATCAGAGGTTGTAAACTTGTACATTATTCTTAATACTCTCCCGTTTTTTTTATATGACGTTTTATAATTTCAATGTGTTTTTAACAATTTCAATGTACTTTTTGCTAACCTTTTGTATTAGAAGTATAAACTACCAACAATATAGTGACAATCCATTGAAGTAATATTTTGTTTTCTTGAGTCGATAGCTCTATATGAATTGCATAACTTCTCTTGGTCATTTTAGTAAGCTAGGGCATTTATATATATAAACCCCGCCCCTGAACTTCAAACAATTGGAAAGATATTATTTGCAGTATTTCAATCACTTTCCTAGTGTTTATGATGTCGAAATCACTCATTGAAACAAATGAACTATTAATCAACCTCTAATTACCAATTAGCCAACATATAATTAACAAGTTACAAATTTAATTAATCAACCGAACTAAGTGAATTATTAATCAATTGATTAAATTATTAACCACATTGGGTCAATGAACCAAAAAATTAATAAATTATACATGAAAACAGAAAAATTAAATAAAAACGGTCATTTAATTAAGTAATGAAGATGTGAGGGGTAACAATGAAATTTTGGATGAACTAAGCCTAATCAGCCTTCTTCCCCCAACCCCTTTCACGGGCAACACTATACACACCCAAATAGTAAATTACTATTGCTAGAAATTACTATTTTGCTCCCCCACTTAACTTCCTCAACTACTACACTTCCAAATAGGGGGGCAGAATGGTAAATTCAAGCTACAGTAACCCACTATTTGGGTGTGTGTATAACAGATCAGCCCTTTCACGTATGCCGTCACACACACCCCCCCTCCCCCCAACCCCTTTCACTTATGCCACCACAGCTTCGCCTCCCTTTCAACTCACACCAATCTCATCAATGCAACCTCACCAAACCTCCCATATCTACCTCAACATCCGTTTCTACACCCTAAACAATACCCTTATTATCTTGTTCATTCCTCAAAAGCTCCTACATTTTAAATACAAAGATTTTTTTAAAAAAAATTCTAGTGGTCGCACCACCAGCCTTTCGGTAGGTCCGCCCCTGATATATTTCTAGGGCATTTATTTCAGGAAAATGATTTTTTGCCCGTTTTGTCATTACCAAGCGTATGAAAGTATCGTTGGATTGCAATTGCAATGATATTCTCATACGTTTGAAAGAAACTTGCTCATTTTTTCTGAATTTCTACAACCGAACTAGTGGAGCTATAGTTGGAATATTGATCAATGACGGAACCACGAGTTGGATGCTCTATGGAATGATGATTTCATATGTTGACGAAAAAAATTATTTTGCGTGCCACTTTCTAATACATTTGATAGTTGGGAAATGAGAACAACAACTCAACATGTGATTGTTGGGATTTTATACATGTTTTGCATATCAAATTATACAAAAACGTATAAACGATCGAATACAAAGTTCTAAATTCACATTTAACTACGAGTTTCGAGTATACCTCTTGAAGCGTGATCGAGTGCGTAGCGGAAGAGCAACGTCCGTTCCTCTCTCTAGTTAGTCCACACCAATGCGTGATTGATTCCTCCCTTGAAGCAACTAGAGCTTGAAGCGTATATGTCAAGAATGAACCAAGAGAAAAACGATTTCTTCTCTTGGTTTGTGTGTATATTTTCGGCCAAAAACTAGAGGAAGGAGGGAGTATTTTTTTTGCCTTTTTTCTTGTCTTACAAAGTGTGCAAAAAGGATGAAAAAAATTGTCATCAAATGTGGTCTTAATATGGTGTTAATCACATTAACATCCATATGTAACCTCCCCCTTTTTCAAGCTCCCATTCAAGACTAGCATTAGTGCATTTGAATTCAAAAAGTCAAATGCATTCTTGTGCATCATTTTTGGACGGTTAATGGGGTGGAAATTCCACTTTGGAATTTCCTCCCCTTTATTCTTTGACGTTTACACTTTTAACCCGGAAGTTTCAATCGTATTGAAAATCAAGCGCATTGTTTGTGTGTGACCTTCTAGGATCGAAATAACATTAGCCATATGTTAATAAAATATCGACAAGTATTTTACTATCATATAAATCATGAGCGGGTCCTAGTAAAACCATCAAGACCCCTAATGTATTTCGAATTCATTCCCAGCTCGTATATTATTGTCAAACAAATAATATACGTATGAACTTAACCTTAAATAAGTAATCACTTCGAACAATCAAATTGTTCAATGGGCACTAATTATGACGTGTCAAACATCTCATAATTCCAACACTCCCACTTGCCCTTGGACGATTACTTGTGAAGTGATTCTTTCGCATCGCGATTCTCACAGTCAAGCTATGGTAAGATATGTGTCACCATACTCTTGCACCTGTACTGTCTCGGACACATAGAATTAATGTGATACCCAGTACTGCTACTGGAGATGGCCATCTTAATCACCATTAATCTACCGAGATTTTATGAATCAATCGACATAACCGATTTGTGCGAATCCCCTCTGATGTACAACCAATGTACCAACATGTTCCAAGTATGCCCAACATATGCCTTTATAGCCTCCCTTCTACAGGAGACGATTTACATAGTCAAGACACGCAAGTCTCATGCTAACGCATTCCTGCCATACAGGTCTAAGAATCACCATTTAACATAAGTTCGATGAGAAACACTTAGGACACAGATATGTCATCTTCTAAGTTCTCATGGCGGTCGAATCCAGTATCATAGCTTGGACTAGTTCCAAGATATATACCCATGTACATGACTAGAGTACACTTACTCCCTTTCTTGTCTAAGAAACGTGACCAAGACAATCATGTGCATGCTGATCATTACAATGTTCGATTCCAATCAGTGAACATTTGATCAGAGATAAGTTATCCCCTTGCTTCTAGGCTTAGTAGAGGGTTTCTCATTTGGGATCCTCAACCCCAAAGACCTCTCTAGAAGCCATGGATAACAATGGAATCAAAATAAAGATATATGTATGAAAGACAGTAAAACTGAAAATAAACATACATACATTTGAATCAATTATTCAACATAATCTTATCAGGACTAAACTATGACAAAATACAGACAATACAGCTCCCACTAAACCTAACGCCATTCAAGCATATATCTAAGTCCTGCTGTTGGAATTATGAGATGTTTGACACGTCATAATTAGTGCCCATTGAACAATTTGATTGTTCGAAGTGATTACTTATTTAAGGTTAAGTTCATACGTATATTATTTGTTTGACAATAATATACGAGCTGGGAATGAATTTGAAATACATTAGGGGTCTTGATGGTTTTACTAGGACCCGCTCATGATTTATATGATAGTAAAATACTTGTCGATATTTTATTAACATATGGCTAATGTTATTTCGATCCTAGAAGGTCACACACAAACAATGCGCTTGATTTTCAATACGATTGAAACTTCCGGGTTAAAAGTGTAAACGTCAAAGAATAAAGGGGAGGAAATTCCAAAGTGGAATTTCCACCCCATTAACCGTCCAAAAATGATGCATAAGAATGCATTTGACTTTTTGAATTCAAATGCACTAATGCTAGTCTTGAATGGGAGCTTGAAAAAGGGGGAGGTTACATATGGATGTTAATGTGATTAACACCATATTAAGACCACATTTGATGACAATGTTTTATCATCCTTTTTGCACACTTTGTAAGACAAGAAAAAAGGCAAAAAAAAATACTCCCTCCTTCCTCTAGTTTTTGGCCGAAAATATACACACAAACCAAGAGAAGAAATCGTTTTTCTCTTGGTTCATTCTTGACATATACGCTTCAAGCTCTAGTTGCTTCAAGGGAGGAATCAATCACGCATTGGTGTGGACTAACTAGAGAGAGGAACGGACGTTGCTCTTCCGCTACGCACTCGATCACGCTTCAAGAGGTATACTCGAAACTCGTAGTTAAATGTGAATTTAGAACTTTGTATTCGATCGTTTATACGTTTTTGTATAATTTGATATGCAAAACATGTATAAAATCCCAACAGTGGCATCATGAGCCCTGTACATATGTTCTAATTCACTTTAAATGTCTTGAAATTTGATTTCATGAATTATAATATCATATGTGTATGTTTTGATATCATCAATTGAGGTTGTTGTGCATTATGTGTATTGTGCAATTATGTAATTGTTAAGGCCTGTAAATATTTTTCTAAAATTCTGTAAAAATATGTTTCGATTTTTTAAGTGCTCGAAATAAATGTTTGAAACAGCCATATGTTCATCCGAACGGATTTGATATACCTTTCGTTTGAACAGTTTTAAGTGCTGTATATATTTTTATAGAATTCTGGAAAAATATTATTCAAACAGTACATTGAATTTTGAGTTCACTGTAATTTTTCTGGAATTGTTTCGATTTGTTAAGTGCTCGAAATAAATGTTTGAAACAGCCATATGTTCATTCGAACGGATTTGATATACCCTTCGTTTGAACAGTTTTAAAGGCTGTATATATTTTTATAAAATTCTGGAAAAATATAAATAAAATATTAGAGTCAATTTCGAGTTTACTGAAATTTTTCTGGAATTTTTTGGATTTCTTAAGTGCTCGAAATTGACATTTGAACAGTCATATGTTCACCCGAACGGATTTGATATACCATTCGGTTGAACAGTGTTTTAACGGCTGTATATATTTTTCTAAAATTCTGAAAAAATATAAATCAAATACTAGAATGATTTTCGAGTCTACTGTAATTTTTCTGGATTTATTTGGATTTTTTAAGTGCTCGAAAATGATTTTTGAATAGCCATGTGTTCATCCGAAAAGTTCGGAACACTATTCGGATGAACAGTGTTTTTTGGATGAACAGTAATTCCGATTTCACTGTTCACGAAACACTGTTCACGACTGTTCACATAATTAAAATGGTCCTAAAATTGTTTTGGATTTTGTTTTATTAATTATTGTGAATATTTTGGCTATTCTAGTATTTTGACTTTTGATTGTCAGAAGAAAATTAATTAAATTATTATAACTTGTATGATAATTTGATTAGATTTTAATGTTACAATATTTTAATTAATAGCACTAGTATGATTAGTTGTTAATTTTATTTATATTGGTTATAAATAATATTAAATGCTTATTAATTAAAATTAAAGGCCTTAATTAATTATGTAAAACCTATGAGTTATTGATTTGGTTGTTACATTTGATGTACAATTTATTACATATATGTGTTATAATTGTGTGTACCTTATTTGACATCCTTACATGTTTTAATTGACTTAATTATATATATTTTGATATATTGGATGTTTTATTTTCATTGTGAATGAATGTTGGGATAAGTGATATGATCTGGTTTTTGAAATACAGTCTGCGTACTGTCTTTTATATGACGACTTGTGTCAAAAAGAAATATAGCCTGCGTGCTATTTTATGACGACTTGTGTCACTTTTATTTTATTATTTATTACATTGACCTGCGTGTCAATTATTTATCACCACGTGTGATTGTAATCAATAGAAGACGAAGCCACCAAAGGAACTGAAGGAGGACTGAAGACTTAGTTTAGAATTAAGTCTAGTTTTCTTTTCGATTTTTAGATCATATCACTAATCCCATTTATTTGCGTTATAATTCTTAATTTTCATGCTCATATGATATATATTCTTGCTTGAGTGAATGTATATATGCATGTATGATCATGATTATATATTTATAACTAATCCTACCTTAAGTCAAGTAATTTGCCATACCTGACCCTAAAGTCGGAATAAGACATACGTATGCATGGACCTGCCAGATTGGCAGACATGACATGTCCTATGACTTGATCCCGATGGAATAATCGAATGATTTCCGATTCAGAATCGGGCTTCGATTGTTCATTCTGACTTTCGTCAGTAGGCTCAGGTTACTTGAACAGTGATTCCCATAATCAGATTTGGGCCTGTTGGCAAAAGTTGTCACCAATGCAATCTTGTAAGATTTTTGGTGACACCGAGAATTATGCCCGGCATAAATGGTGATCATTCACCTACTCACATGATTGGTAGTCGAAATGTTGCGTGCTGCCGTTCGATTATTAATTATCTGAGTTCTCGGATACATTGTGTATTTTAGTAGGATTATGAACACATTGTATGAGTTCAAATATTTTGATATTTTGAATTATCACTATGACATGCTTATCTGAGTTATTTATTCGCTTTTTACCGCTGTAGTTATCATGTCTACGAACGATAAAAACTCTAAGTCTCTCCGCTCCGCTTTGGAGAAATGCAAACTTAATGGTGCTAATTTCCATGACTGGGCTCGCAACTTGAGAATTATTCTCAAGTCTGAGAGAACAGATTATGTGCTCACCACCAAACTTCCTGAGGTCGTTCCCACCGATGAGAATGAGTATTATGTCTATGAACAGCACATGAATGATGCTACAGATGTCCAGTGCTTAATGTTGGCCAACATGGAATCGAATCTTCAGATTCAATTCGAAGAGGTCAACGCTTACGATATGTACCGCCAGCTGGAAAATTTGTTCCAGCGGGAGGCACGCAATGAGAGATACGATACTGTTTGTGCTCTTGTTGACTGTAAGCTAGGAAATGGACAGCCAGCAAGTCCCCATGTCATCAAGATGATAGGGCTGGTCGAAAGACTGGCCTCATTGGGGGCACCCGTCTCTAAGGAGATGTCTGTGGATATCATTCTTAGGTCGCTGCCTGATTCCTTCAGTGGTTTTGTGTTGAACTTTAACATGCACCAATATGACAAGACGTTGTCTGAGCTGCATGGTATGATCAACAATGCTGAACAAAACATTAAGAAGGCAAAAGGCACTTCTTCCTCTGTTCTGACCATTCAGAACAAGAAACAGTTCAAGAGGAAGAAAGGTGCCAAAGGCAAGACTAAGGTTGCCCCCCGTGCAACAGCTCCTACTCAAAAGGCATCCAAGAAGGATGCCAAAAGGGAAGACAAGTGTCATTATTGCGGAATAATTGGCCATTGGAAGAGAAACTGCAAGAAGTACCTGGCAGACAAGAAGAGTGGTTTGACCACTACTACTCCGCCAACAGGTATTCATGTTATAACTGATTTACCTTCTGATTCTAATTCTTGGGTGTTAGACACTGGATGTGGTACTCATATTTGTCGAAATATGCAGCACCTGCAGAATAGAAGGAAGCTCACAAGGGATGAAGTGGACCTACGAGTAGGCAATGGTGCAAAAGTTGTAGCTCTTGCTGTAGGAACACTGTCTTTAAATTTACCATCTGGATATTGTATTGTTTTGAATAATGTATTCTATGTTCCTACTTTATGTAGGAACATTATATCAATTTCCTTATTAAATTTGGATGGTTTTTCCGTTACTATTGATAAAAGTGGTTGTTTTATCTCTAAAAATGGAAATGTTTATTGTACTGCATCCCTGCAGAGTGGTCTCTATATCTTGGAAACAAGTGTAGAAACTTATAACATCAGTATGAAAAGGAACAAGCCCAATGACTTGAACCCGACATACTTATGGCATTGCAGACTCGGTCATATAAGTGACAAACGCATTAAAGAGCTCCATGACAATGGAATTCTTACGTCATCTGGTTTTGAATCTTATGACAAATGCGAGTCATGTCTTTTAGGAAAGATGACCAAGTCACCTTTCACTGGTACGAGTGAAAGGGCAAGTGATTTATTGGGAATCATACATACTGATATATGTGGCCCAATGAACACGCCCGCTAGAGGAGGTTTTCCATACTTCATTACCTTCACCGATGACTTCAGCAGATATGGTTACGTATATCTGTTGAAACATAAGAGTGAAGCCTTTGAAAAGTTCAAAGAATTTCAGAAAGAAGTAGAAAACCAACTCGGCAGGACAATCAAGATTCTTCGCTCCGACAGGGGAGGAGAATACTTGAGCCATGACTTCTTGCAACACCTAAGAGAATGTGGTATTGTATCACAACTCACACCTGCTGGTACACCACAACACAATGGTGTCTCCGAAAGGAGAAATCGAACCTTATTAGATATGGTTCGATCAATGATGAGCACATCAGAACTCCCAACTAGTTTTTGGGGTTATGCATTGGAAACTGCCGCTTCCACACTAAACAAATGTCCAACCAAATCAGCACCTAAGACCCCACATGAGATGTGGTTTGGGACTCTTCCCAAACTAGGGTACTTGAGGATTTGGGGATCCGAGGCCTATGTTAAGAAAGTTAACAAAGATAAGCTTGGACCTAAATCCGACAAGTGTTACTTCATTGGTTATCCTAAGGAAACCAAGGGATATTAATTTTATCTCAAACCCGAAAATAAGATTTTCGTGGCTCGTAATGGAACTTTCCTTGAGAAAGAATACATTACAAAGAGATATAAGAGTAACGAGACTCTTGAAATTGTTCAAGAGGGTGATGTAGCAGGTACTAGTACCTTAGCTGAATCACCTCAGGAGGTGGACCCTTCTTATGAAGAAGAGGTTCAACTCGATCCACGGGAAACCGTAGACGAGCCTGCTGATACTCAAAACATCCCTCGGAGATCCGAAAGGTCCCGTCAGGAACCCGATAGATGGTATGGGGAATTTTTCCTGATTGAAAGCGGGGAACCCTCAACTTATGAGGAAGCCATGAAACAACCTGATGCTGATGAATGGCTCCTAGCCATGCAATCCGAGATGGAATCAATGTACCATAATAAAGTATGGACATTGATTGATTTGCCGAGGGGTGATAGACCCATCGAATGCAAATGGGTATTTAAACGAAAGCTTGATAAAGATGGAAATGTCCATGTTTATAAGGCTCGACTTGTGGCTAAAGGTTTCAAACAGATTCATGGTATCGACTATGATGAAACTTTTTCTCCAGTCGTTAAGTTTAAATCCATTCGGATTATCTTAGCCATTGCCGCATACTACGATTATGAAATTTGGCAAATGGATGTGAAGACAGCTTTCCTTAACGGGAAACTAGAAGAGGATGTGTACATGACACAACCTCCTGGATTCACAAGCTCGAAAGAGCCTAAGAAAGTATGCAAACTTCAAAGATCTATTTATGGTCTGAAGCAAGCATCTAGGAGTTGGAATCTTCGCTTCAATGAATCAATCAAAGAGTTTGGATTCATTCGATGTGAAGAAGATTCTTGTGTATACAAGAAGGTTAGTGGGAGCAACATTGCATTTGTCGTGCTATATGTAGACGACATTCTTCTCATAGGAAACGACATACCCATGCTTGAATCAGTCAAGGCATGGTTGTGCAAATGTTTCTCTATGAAAGACCTAGGAGAGGCTCAGTACATTCTTGGAATTAAGATCCATAGGGAACGATCTAAGAGACTCATTGGACTGAGTCAAAACACTTATATTGATAAGGTATTACTTAGATTCCATATGGAAAATTCCAAGAAAGGTAATCTCCCTATGAGACATGGCATTTCTATTAGTCGTGCTGACAGTCCCACAGACAGCATCGAAATAGAGAAGATGAACAAGATCCCTTATGCCTCAGCCATAGGATCTATCATGTATGCCATGCTTTGTACACGACCTGACGTTTCTTACGCTTTGAGTGTAACAAGTCGTTATCAATCGTGTCCAGGACAAGAGCACTGGAAGGCCGTAAAGGCCGTTCTTAAGTATTTGAGAAACACTAAAGACATGTGTCTTGTCTATGGGGGAGATAAAGAGTTACAGGTTGTAGGCTACACCGATGCGAGCTTTCAAACCGACAAAGATGATTCTAGATCTCAGTCTGGTTATGTGTTTTGCATCAATGGTGGCGCAGTGTCTTGGTGCAGTAGCAAGCAAGGCACTGTGGCTGATTCTACGACAGAGGCAGAATATGTTGCAGCATCTGAAGCTGCAAAGGAAGCATGCTGGATCAAGAAGTTTGTGAGTGAGCTTGGTGTTGTACCTAGCATTGACGAGCCAGTAGTGTTATACTGTGATAACACTGGTGCAATTGCTCAAGCCAAGGAACCAAGATCACATCACCGATCCAAGCATGTGCTCAGAAAGTATCACATCATTCGTGACATCACGGAACGAGGCGATGTGAGTGTATGCAAGATACATACAGACGATAACCTGGCCGACCCATTGACCAAACCTTTGCCTCAGAGCAAACATGACAAGCACGTATCTGGTGCAGGTGTTGGGATTTTATACATGTTTTGCATATCAAATTATACAAAAACGTATAAACGATCGAATACAAAGTTCTAAATTCACATTTAACTACGAGTTTCGAGTATACCTCTTGAAGCGTGATCGAGTGCGTAGCGGAAGAGCAACGTCCGTTCCTCTCTCTAGTTAGTCCACACCAATGCGTGATTGATTCCTCCCTTGAAGCAACTAGAGCTTGAAGCGTATATGTCAAGAATGAACCAAGAGAAAAACGATTTCTTCTCTTGGTTTGTGTGTATATTTTCGGCCAAAAACTAGAGGAAGGAGGGAGTATTTTTTTTGCCTTTTTTCTTGTCTTACAAAGTGTGCAAAAAGGATGAAAAAAATTGTCATCAAATGTGGTCTTAATATGGTGTTAATCACATTAACATCCATATGTAACCTCCCCCTTTTTCAAGCTCCCATTCAAGACTAGCATTAGTGCATTTGAATTCAAAAAGTCAAATGCATTCTTGTGCATCATTTTTGGACGGTTAATGGGGTGGAAATTCCACTTTGGAATTTCCTCCCCTTTATTCTTTGACGTTTACACTTTTAACCCGGAAGTTTCAATCGTATTGAAAATCAAGCGCATTGTTTGTGTGTGACCTTCTAGGATCGAAATAACATTAGCCATATGTTAATAAAATATCGACAAGTATTTTACTATCATATAAATCATGAGCGGGTCCTAGTAAAACCATCAAGACCCCTAATGTATTTCGAATTCATTCCCAGCTCGTATATTATTGTCAAACAAATAATATACGTATGAACTTAACCTTAAATAAGTAATCACTTCGAACAATCAAATTGTTCAATGGGCACTAATTATGACGTGTCAAACATCTCATAATTCCAACACTCCCACTTGCCCTTGGACGATTACTTGTGAAGTGATTCTTTCGCATCGCGATTCTCACAGTCAAGCTATGGTAAGATATGTGTCACCATACTCTTGCACCTGTACTGTCTCGGACACATAGAATTAATGTGATACCCAGTACTGCTACTGGAGATGGCCATCTTAATCACCATTAATCTACCGAGATTTTATGAATCAATCGACATAACCGATTTGTGCGAATCCCCTCTGATGTACAACCAATGTACCAACATGTTCCAAGTATGCCCAACATATGCCTTTATAGCCTCCCTTCTACAGGAGACGATTTACATAGTCAAGACACGCAAGTCTCATGCTAACGCATTCCTGCCATACAGGTCTAAGAATCACCATTTAACATAAGTTCGATGAGAAACACTTAGGACACAGATATGTCATCTTCTAAGTTCTCATGGCGGTCGAATCCAGTATCATAGCTTGGACTAGTTCCAAGATATATACCCATGTACATGACTAGAGTACACTTACTCCCTTTCTTGTCTAAGAAACGTGACCAAGACAATCATGTGCATGCTGATCATTACAATGTTCGATTCCAATCAGTGAACATTTGATCAGAGATAAGTTATCCCCTTGCTTCTAGGCTTAGTAGAGGGTTTCTCATTTGGGATCCTCAACCCCAAAGACCTCTCTAGAAGCCATGGATAACAATGGAATCAAAATAAAGATATATGTATGAAAGACAGTAAAACTGAAAATAAACATACATACATTTGAATCAATTATTCAACATAATCTTATCAGGACTAAACTATGACAAAATACAGACAATACAGCTCCCACTAAACCTAACGCCATTCAAGCATATATCTAAGTCCTGCACCAGATACGTGCTTGTCATGTTTGCTCTGAGGCAAAGGTTTGGTCAATGGGTCGGCCAGGTTATCGTCTGTATGTATCTTGCATACACTCACATCGCCTCGTTCCGTGATGTCACGAATGATGTGATACTTGTTGGAAATTGATGTGTCAATTTCCTCAATTAGTGCCCGTGAACTATATCATCTATATATACGGTTCAACAACCGATAGTTATCTGAACTATCAGTAGTCTCACCCGAGATAATGCCAGGGGTCATCGAATGGCAGACTAGGCTCTCACGATGATCTTCGGGATTCGAGTATACGGTCTTATACGTTGAATCCCGATGCTTTCGTTACTCGGGCTATGAGGTCACACACATAACAATTACCGAAGATACTTTCGAGTAGTGACCCGAAAGTGAATAAGGGATTTGATCCATATTGAGGAATTTCGGTTCGATCGAGATCGTGTCCCGACCGAACCGATGGTGCGCCCGGAATTAGTTCCGGACGCACTATTTAGGGTTTATGTATATATATATATATGTGAGATATATATTTATATATTATCATTTATTGAAATGATTTAATTAATTAATGAATTAATTAAACAAGATATGATTTAATTAATTAATTAAGATTAATTAACTAATCTCATCATTATGAGGAGTTGACATCTTGGTGGCTACTTTATGCCTTGGGAAGGCTTTGTATCCCTTGGGAAGAACTCTTGTAAGAGCATCTTCCATGGACCAAGAGGCATTAACCATTTGGATGGTTAATGTGTTTGTTTAGTGTGCAATATGTTTCATCATCCATTCTATATCATAAGATGATATTGAATGTGAAGAAATGAATCTAAGTCTTGCATATCTCTTGCTAGAGAACACAAGAACACAAACAAACACACTTCATCTTCAACCTCAACCCTCTAGCAAAACTCTAAGTGTAGAGTGTAGAACTAGTTCTACATTTTTGCTATAGTAGTAAAGACTACATACTCGTCAATAACACACACTAGTCCAAGTGTGTCTTATTGCTATCTAAGGTATTGGTGTGGACTATTTCATAGTAGTTTCATATCACCTTGGTGATAGACATTTCTTCAAGGAGAAAACAAAGGAGCAAGGTGTGGGGATAAGCGCTTAAAGATTTACAAAGCTTCCGCTCACGCTTCAAAGGTATAACTTTGTAGCACTACTCTTTTATATGTTAATTGTAGCATATTCACACTACCTTTAAACATATACTTCTATGAGCTAGTTTCATTGTGTAAGTTCTAACGATCAACGAATTAGGGTTGTATGACATATGAACTATTGTATTTCATTGTGTCTTGCAACCCCGGGATATTCCAACATGGTATCATGAGCTATATTACACGTTTAACATGTTCTAGAAGTGTTTAAAGTAGTACCATATAGTATATATGTCGATATATGAACCGTAGCCGATTTTCGTATTCGGAAAACCCTCCCCGACAAAACCTAAGTTCCGCGTGAGTACAGGCAAGCCAAGGACACGGCTCCACTGGAACGCTCATCCTCGGATTTCCCTGGATAAAGGACGCCTTGGCCCGGGGCCGGGTTCAGCCCCCCTGGACGCGTCCATGCACGTCCAAAGTCATTTGATGATTTCGAAACAAAACAAATCGATTAAGTCCAAAGTCATTTGATGATTATGGATGTTTTCGGTTTGTTATGGGTGATTTAGAGATTGTTTTGGAAATAATCTTATAAGTCCAAAACATTCTTTGAGAAGTTTAAAATAGTTTAAAATTAGCATGTATGTCAAAGTGTTGATTTTATCCTA
>QFAX02000201.1:0-45451 GCA_003412495.2 Echium plantagineum
GAAATTTGAATTTTCTTAAAATGTGGAAAAAGTAAATGGTTCTTTTTAGGGATGGAGGGAGTACAAATTCAATCAATCAATTCAATAGCAATTAGTGAAATAGTGAAGGGCATTACTTGGTTGCAGAGGAGGTTTAGGGAGGGACACCTGCGAGAAAGAACTCATACCTAACAACGTAATTGAGAATAAATTCGTAGTTTAGGCGGCAAAGGCTAATTAGACTGACTTTAGTTTGCTAATAGCTTTATTTTATTTGCAATAAATTCAAAATTCATCTCATTGTTAATTATTAAAAAAAATACTGTATATCATAACATGTTAGTCCATAACGAACCCTACCTAATTTGAATACAGGTGAATAGTTATATAATGAAAAAAATTTATTGGTGCGTTTGGATTGGTGAACCTAGATGAGAGAAAATATTTAAAAAAACTAAACTAGTTAGGCGAATGCACGTAAATGTAGGTGAACTATTATAAATTCATTGGATACAATTACCCTTCACTAGGTAAAACAAAATAATTAATAATTTAAAAAACAACATTATAAAATTATTAACTATTAAACTGACATTTATATCCTTCTCTTTATTTCTACACAGAAAACCTTGTTTTTTGTTTGCACATTAAATGTTATTAAATAAAAATATTAGCAAAGAATAAATATGTTCTATAATAATAAAAAAAAATATATAAGAAACGTATCAATAATCTAGCAAAATAAACATGCACGTGTTTAATAAAAGATATATAAACAACAATATCGTGTAATTAATGATTTGTACACATATAGTACACAAGGTACGTAGTTTATAACAAGGAATATGTCGATGCTCTTATGTGTTGATTTACATACATTACAAAGGTGATTTGATAATTAGAAGATTAATTGAAAAAATGATTAACATTGATTATTGCACTAGGAGAAAAAGCTAGATGTAGCAACAAACAAATAAATATACACACACACACGGATTGAAATTGAAAAGTAAAAATATGATCTTTTTATATTCAAGGGAGAAAGAAAGAGCAGCCAAGAAAAACTATTTTTTCAAACGGAAAGAAAGAGTTAACAAGAATACGCAAGAAATAAATGAAGCGGCAATTTATATGATGAGGAAAGTTATTTTTTAGAAGCAAATAATATTTGGCGGAGAGTATGAGTAGTTTAGTCTAATATAAATAAAAAAAAAGAAGTTAATTCGTTATCTAGCATTACGCACCGATTTGAGTTGGTTCATTATCTTTGGGTTGTACAGACGACCAAGCCCGCCAAGTTACAAATAATGAGGACTTCCATCAATAAGGAATCAAGGCCAATTATTGAAGAAGATAAATAAGAAGATGCTTGTTTGATACATTCCTCATGGATACGTAACGAATTAAAAGAAAATGAAAGAGGAAATGAGAAAGAAAGGGGTCGTTATTATCACAGGAAATATCTAGGGTATCAGTATTGCATCATTATGAGATAGAGAATTTGAAAAATCCATGAATTGTCTACTTGAACAGGTTCAATAAATGTGACTAATCATTTAGAATATCTAATTAGATCCATTAATAATTGATCACCAACATAGAAGATCCTTTTAGCTAACTGCTTAACTGTAGTTCCATTCTAAGAAACATCATAATTGACAAACTCATACTCCCTCTATTTCACTTTAAATCGATGTTTTGGGAATTAGTGTCAAACTTTGACTATAAATTACTTTATACTTATTAGTCCAGAAAATATAAATTTGATATAATTGAACTCGTTTTCTGAAAATAATTTCATAATATTTCTTTTTTGTAATTCTACTGTATAAATAAGTAATTGATGATTGAAATTGTGTTTCAAAAAGCGTGAAGTCAATTAAAGTGGAATGAAAGTAATAAATAAAACACTCAGATCTTAGAGCACTCACATTAGATGGTGTAAAAGTGATTTTATCTCAAAATAAGGAGGGAGTGGGCTAAATATGACACAATGATACATTTTCAGTTTCCTCATACTGGGGCTGGCCCACACAAAAAAATAGAGGAGAACTAGAGTGTGCCAATATTTGCACTCTCCAACCAAACCCCAAAAACTACTTTTTGTCCTTCTCTCTCATATCACCTACTACCTTCTTCTTTTTCCAGAGAACTTTTTCCTTATTTTTTCTCTCCATCTTCAACTATAATAAAGTTTCATTTATCTTCTTTTCATCATCATTAGTTATAACTTCACATCCAAGAATTAAAACTACAAGTTGCTAATTCCATTATTTCGAAACAACTTATTTTGTTTATTATGATATTAGGAATTATTAATTTGATTTAGAAAAAAACTTATAATCAATGTTTATTTTTATGTTTCTAAATAAATTGGATAGAAGGCTAATCCGATCTTTACTGGGTTTATGTTTGGTTGAAGAAGGCTTCTTCACTTGTTATTACATGTAAATAACATCAAAAATAAAAATGTTAGTAAAGCTTCTTTAATCATTCAAATAATGCCTTTTGTTTTTATTTTTAATTAAATAGGGAATTAAGTAAGGCATTTGAAAAAGCATGAAATTGAAATACCTTCCCAAAATTAATAAAGGTGCCAAATAGAGAAGATTTTTAAGGATTATTATAGACCATCTAGTGTGAGTGCTCTTAATGGCCTAAAGAGTTTAGGAGTTCGGTACATCACATGTTTATTCGAAGGACGACAATAGTTAGAGGGTGTGCATCAATTTTCCAATATTTTCTCTAAAATTTATTTTGAAGTATCATTTTTATTATTTTGGAATTAGCTTTTCTTTAGCTGATCTTTTATTATCTACCAAAATTTGAAAAACAAATTTTAAAATGCTTTATAAAAATAAAAATAATTATTTTGAAGTATAACAATTAATAAAAAAGTAAATTATAAAATTAAAATTAGATAATTTATTATTGATTAATTAATTATAAAATTAAAAAAAATTAAGTATAACGATAATTAATATTGAAATAATTAACTGGTAATTATTATTAGTTAATTATAATAACTAGTAATATCAAACGATATAAATAATTAATTATTAATATTAAATAATAACAAAAATAATGGCTATTTAACATTAACTAATAATGAAAATAATAATATAAATAATAAAATTATTATTATTTATTAACCGTGTTAAAAATTATTGAGTAACCAGGAATTAATTAATATAAAATATAACAATTAATAATAATAATAAGGGTGAGTGAATAATTTATAGGAAGCTAAACTACTTTTAAAATTAGAAAAAGTGACAGTTTTAATGATCCCAACCTTATTGTAACTTATAAGAATCTGATATACATACTCTAAAAGACATAATCTAGGAATAAATAGTGTTACATAATATACTCGTTTATTATAGAATTTATTATTTGATTCATATAGAATTTATTATAAATATCGTTAGAGTGGATTCATATAGAATTTATTTGGAGACTATATTTTGATAAAACGTTGGGGCATATTATTTGATTTTATACTCGTTTAACCAATAACTTTTGATACAGCAATAAACTAAAGGTTGGATATTATATTAGTTGGAATATGAAATGAGTATTATATTGGCGCCCAAACATTCAACTTTTGTGTAATTTAAGAGTAAATTGTCGAAATAACTTTTTAGTCGAGGTTGTAATTTGATCGTCAAAAGTTTAACAGTTTCAAATTATTAGTCCTAAATAATGGACAACGTTGCAATTAGTCAAAGAACCGTTAAAATTTTTAACAAACTTTTAGGAAGTCAATTACACAAATCCATTAAGTCTAACGGCTCCGTCAATTTTATAGACTAAATTGAATCTTTTGTCAAATTTCATTCGGAAACTAACTTATAATTCTTAAACTCTCGAAAAATAAATGACAACCTTAATCCAATTTTTAGAACCATATCGACAATATCCTCTATATAACAGGGTAACATTCTTAAAACGCATATATCAAATCGACGAACTATTATATTATTCGTATCTACTGCTAGAAGATTTTTTTTGATTAAAGTACCATCTTCCACAGAAGAATTTGAACAAATTGGCCACAGAATATATTCTTATCATCAAGACATTTCATGTCTATCTAAATTTAACCCGGCCCAGCTCAAACCAACAAACAGTACAGTCTCTATATAAAGGTACATGTTTTTTACCAAAATCATCATTGCCATATTTACAAAATAAAAAAACTGTAAATTAATTAAATATGGAGTCCAGAGGACAAAGAGGATTCAAGAAAAGTAAGCTAGTCATGACATTTTATCGTGCCCTAGCCAAACCTCCACCCAAGACAATGAAACCAACTAACATGTTCCTCCTCCCTCAGCCGCGGTGGCCGCCGGGGGAAGGCAGCAGAGGCCAAAAGAACAACCCGAAACAACCACCGCGGCTGGCGGAGGAGGCTCAACGGTTAATTTCATCATTAAGCAGGATCAAGTGGGTCCACCATCAAATGCCAAAGTTTCATTTTATGTCCCTGAGGTTGATCATAATAATAAGGTGGACATGGGTATTATGGGAAGAAGTTTGGGGAGTTGTTTGGGGTGGTTGAAGATGAAGGGGTTGATTTGAAAGCTGCGAGTTATATATCTACTGTTCAGGAGAGGTTCCAGCTTGAAAGACTATAGGAAATTGAAGGATATATTATATATGTCGCACCTTTAGATTACAATAATAAAAGTTTTTAATATAAGAAAAATTGTAAGTTTCATCATTTGGTGACTATTACTAAATCTTCCTTTAGTTTCTAGTTAATTTCTCACATCTTGCATGCTATTGGATAAGGAATTTTGTTGAATTCCATTTTTCAAACTCTAAAAGATGATTTGTATATGACCTTATGTTTTTTGCTAATTAATTTTTAGGGTAAATTTCATAAATTTGTAATTGGATAACATGAGATATAGTTTCGACATGGAGTATTTGCTAATGACCATCAATACTGTTGGGGTATTATCATCATGCACACACGTAAAATGCATTAAATGATAATCCAGCCAACATTGATTATAGTGATAAAGAAAACCTTTAATAAGTTTTTTTTCTTTTTTTCTTTTTTGTAAATTAGAGATGAGGTGAGTTTCGAACCCAGGACCTTCTATCCGTCTCTAGCAAGAGTTTTTTCCACTAGCCTATTCGATTAACTCCATACCTTTAAGCTATTAAGTTGTTTAACTACACTTTGTGAGCTAGCTATCAACTTCCATTTATTCATATTAAGGAATATAATATTGATCATAACAATTATATACTAATTATATATCAATATATAACAATATAATAAAGATTCTTCTTGATTGGACTAAAATATATACGGAGGATAATAATATATCAATTAAAGTTACTTTCAATTTTAAATAAACTCATTTTTAATTCATGCTTTGATTTATTTGAAAATTATTAGTTTAAAAAAGAAACTCAAGAAGAATGACTTTTCCAATATATAAAATGGTCAAGCCAATGCAAACAAGTATTCACACTCAACAAGTTAAGGAATACTTTAGCCTATGGAATATTTTGGGGAGCAATCTTAAGGGAATTTTTACCTTTAAAAAACATAATGATATATTCATCTTAAGGGTTTCGTTGTATTTTAAGAAGAATTGTTAGGAAGGTATATAAACTTAACATACACTAATCCATTTGATTGACACACGATCAATCATTGCCCAATTCAAACTGGACAGGGAAGGGATTCGCCTATAAGGAATAAATTAAATTAAAGGAGGAAATTCTTATTGCCTAGATGCTGATAAATTTCTAACACTAAGAATGATGAAGACAATAGATAACTGCCATTAAAACAAGAGCTTAATCGAAAGAGAAACCATGAAATTGAGTGAAGAACATGTTTGATTGAAACTGAAAATTCTGTTACAATGAGAATCTCATTCTCTACTCATATATATACACGTGTAGGCAGTAGTGTTCTCATTTAATTCCCACTGTTGGATCAATTAGGACATTCTTATCCGTTGGATCATTTTGTCTTCTTGTCTTTTGTCTGATAGCCTTAGCACCACCTTGCCATCCACCCGGGTACGATCCTGAGCAGCCCCTTTTGTCTCTACTACCTTGCCACCACTTTTGTCTCTACAGAGTTAATTACCATACATCATAAACTCTAATACCCCCTCCTCAAGATGAAGCACTGGTAGTGAAGTTCATCTTGGACAGTAGTGTTGAACTGAATGGCTGGGAGTGACTTAGTGAAAACATCAGCTAGTTGATTCTTGGTCGAGATGTGAAGAGGTTTAATGAACTTGTTTTTGAACTGATCTCTGACAACATGGCAATCCAACTCAATGTGCTTTGTTCTTTGGGAACACTGGATTTTCTGTTATGTGGATTGCTGCTTGGTTGTCACACCAGAGAGGAATGGGTAGTTGCACTGGTATACAGAAATCAGATAAAACATAACTCAACCACATCAATTCACACACTCCTGCTGCCATACTTCTGTACTCAGATTCAGCAGATGACCTGGATACAGTGCTCTGTTTTTTTGATTTCCAGGAAATCAAAGAGTTCCCAAGCATGATTGCATATCCAGTGATGGATCTTCTTGTTATCTTACATCTTGCCCAATCTGCATCTGTATAAGCTTGTAAATGCAGGGAGCATGCACTGGAATAAAACAATCCATGTTTGATGGTGCCTTTTAGGTATTTAACTATGTGTATAGCTCCTTTCCAATGATTGACTGTAGGATTTTGCATGAATTCACTTAAGTGATGGACAGCATGTGTGACATCAGGTCTAGTGAAATCTAAGTAGAGCAGTCTTCCTATCAATCTCCTGAAGACACTGGCATCTGCTAACTGTGGAGAATCTGGGCTCATAAGCTTGCCAATCAGATGGCAGTGGGGTGGCAACTTCTTTGCAGTTTTCCATCTTGAGATCAGCTACAATATCAGTAACATATTGGATTGAGAAAGATACATTCCAGAGCTTGATCTTGCCAATTGAATTCCAAGAAAGTATCTGGCAGGGCCTATGTCCTTTATAGTGAATTCCTTGTGCAGAAATTGCTTCACTTGAACAAGAGTTTCCTCATTAAGACCAGCTAGCAGGATGTCATCTACATAACTAGCAGAATCATAAATTGTCCTCCATGATTATATATGAACAAACAAGGATCAAAATTTGATTGCCTGAATCCATATTTTGTAATTTTGGATGTGAACTCCATGTTCCATTGTCTTGAGGCCTGCTTTAGACCATACAGTGACTTGTCTAGTCTACATACATGATCCTTTGTAGCAACTGGATATCCTTCTGGTGGAAGCATATACACTTCTTCATCAAGATGCCCATGCAGAAAGGCATTGTTAACATCCAATTGTGTAACTGCCACTGTTTGGCAGAAGCAATGGCTAGTAGCAGTCTGACAGTTCCCACTTTAGCAACAGGTGAGAAACTTTCATGATAATCTACCCCTTCCACCTGATTATATCCTTTTGCCACTAACCTGGCCTTGTATTTGTCAACAGTGCCATCAGCCTTGCATTTTACTTTGAAAATCCATCTGCAGCCAATAGGAGTCTTACCTGCAGGAAGTTTGACAACAGTCCAAGTATGGTTTGCTTCAAGAGCATTAAGCTCTTGTTGCATTGCACTTATCCACTCAACATTAGTACAGGCCTGTTTATAAGTGTATGGGCTCAGGAGTTTTAGATATATTAGAGATAAAGTTCACATAAGAGGCATGATAAACAGGTAAACTGGAATTATTAGTGATGGAGTTGACAATATAATCATCAGCCAGGCAGGAGGTTTTCTGATTCTAGTCATGGATTGTGAGAATTGTCATTGACAATATTGGAGTCAGAAGTGTTAGCTTCATTATCACTGTTAATGTTGACATCAATGTCATGAGCAATATCATTTATAAGATCTGCATTATCAGTGAAGTCTTGTTCAATAGGATTCTCCAAATTTGTGGGAATGTTTTCAGGCTGTTGATCATTTGGAACAAAATCAGGGAGAGGGTGATTGATGGGAATAAGAGGAAGAACATCAGTGGAACATTCATTGGTCTGAACTTGATTATTTGAAGGGAAAAACAGTTCATGGAAAGAGACATCTCTGGAAATAACAACAGTTTTGGTATGAAGATCATATAGCCTATAACCCTTTTGATTGGGAGGATAACCAATGAAGACAGCAGGATATCCCCTTGGTTCAAATTTGGCTTTATGAGGTGATGTGTTAGCATAGAAGCATAGGCTGCCAAAGACTTTTAGAAGATTATAATCAGGGGTGACAGAATGCAAGACCTCATAGGGAGATTTCCAGTCCAAGACAGTGGTAGGGAGTCTATTTATAACATAAGTAGCTGCTAAAATAGAATCTCCCCAAAACTGTATTGGAGCTCCAGATTGATACATAAAGGCCCTGGCAATCTGTAAAAGTTGTTGATGTTTTCTTTCTACTCTCCCATTTTGTTGGGGAGTATAAGGGCAGGTCTTTTGATGTATTATCCCACAGCCAGAGATCAATGAATAGAATTCAGCTGACACAAACTCCCCCCCATTATCAGTTCTAATTTGTTTTATTTGTTTGTTATACTGAACTTGGACCATTTTGATATATGCTTTAACAATGTCAAGAACTTGGAGTTTGCACTTAATCATAAAGGTCCAGGTGGTTCTACTATGATCTTCAACAATGGTAATGAAGTATCTAGATCCTAATCTGTTTGGCTTTTTGTAAGGTCCCCACACATCTATGTGAACTAATTGAAAGGACTCCAAAGTTTTAGATTGACTGATAGGAAACTTAAGTCTGTGTTGTTTGGAAACAGGACAGATCAAGCATTCATTCAAATTAACACAATCAGAATTACTCAGAAAAGGAAGATGTTTCATAACATTAATGGAACAGTGTCCAAGTCTGCAATGCCAAAGAGATTGATCTTTTGCAGTATTATTAACATTGTTGACAACTAACTTTTCAACATTATGAAATAAAGGAGTGCAGCTAGCATAATGAGCTATGACATTAGGAAGGAAAGACTCAGAATCTAAGAAATAAAGTCCCCCTCTTTCTTTCCCAACAGCAAGAATTCTCTGAGTTTTTAATATCCTGCATTATGCAAAAATCAGTAGAAAAGAACATGTGAATGCCAGCCTTGCTAACAAGTCTATTGACAGACAGAAGATTGTATTTGAAGGAAGGTATGTACAGACAGTTTTGAAGGGAAAGACCATTTTTCAAACAGATAGTGCCAACACCTTCAACATTTTTCATAGTGTTGTCAGGCAATTTGACTTTAGAATTGGTTTTGGCAGGTTGCATAGATGTAAATAGTTATTATTGCCACACACATGAACAGAGGCTCCACTATCTATTATCCAAGAGCCAAACACATTATAAGCAGAATTTGAACTAGCATTTAGTGAACAGTTACCTGAAAAATCAGCAAAACTAGCAAAGTTTATGCTATTTCCTTGACTTCCAGATCCTTCAACAAGTTCCAGTGGTGAGTCCATTATGTCCTGCATATTGACATGTTCACATTGTTTTTGACTCCTTTGCCTTGCATTGGCTTCATACTTGGCCACCATTCTGGGAATCCAATGAGTTAAAGCATCCAGTCTTTAGATGTCCACTTTTCCCACAAAACTCACACCTTAAGTGTGTTTTGTCTTCTTTCTTCTTGAAATCCAGGTTTGTTGGCAAAGTTTTGCCTTGGTCAGTGTAAGCTACCACACTTTGCTGTCTGTTTCCTGAGATATTCTTAGCTTGCATTGCTGCATTTTCATTCACCTCATATGTTGTACCATGTACTATCCTTCTCTTCTCAACCTCTCCTACCATGGAATAGGATTTTGCCACAGTAGGTAAGGGGTCCATGATTAAAATCTGGTTTCTGATGGTATCAAACTCCTCCCCTAATCCCATCAGAAATTGCATCATTTTCTCATCAGGAGCTGGTGGTGTAGGTGCTATGATGTTTAGTTCATCCCAGTACCTTTTGATTCGGTTGTAATACACTGCAACCGAGTCTCCTCCCTGTTTTGTGGTGTACACTGCCCTTCTTAACTCATAAATCCTGTGTCCATTGCTTCCCGAGAATTGTTCTCGAAGCTCTTCCCACAGTAGTTTTGCATCGTCTATGAACACAAAACCACTGCTTATTTCTTTTGACAAAGCATTTTTAATCCAAGAGGTTAGTGTGGAGTTTACTTTTCTCCACTGCCTAAACTTTGGATCCCCTTCAACTGGTATATCTACTTCTCCATTTAGAAAGCAATATTTGTCTCTTGCTTCCATGGCTCCTTTCATGGCTCGACTCCAGCTCATGTAGTTCATTTCAGTCAACAACTCAGTCACTAAAACCAAGCTTGAATGATCCGACGAGTGTAGATACAATGGATCATCACTCTGAATCAGTTTAGTTGTTTTTGAATCTTGATTTTGGTTTTCTTCCTCATCCGACATTTTGTATTAATCTTGTGTTTCAGAATCAAACAACTCGCTCTGATACCATGATAAATTTCTAACACTAAGAATGATGAAGACAATAGATAACTGCCATTAAAACAAGAGCTTTAATCGAAGAGAAACCATGAAATTGAGTGAAGAACATGTTTGATTGAAACTGAAAATTCTGTTACAATGAGAATCTCATTCTCTACTCATATATATACACGTGTAGGCAGTAGTGTTCTCATTTAATTCCCACTGTTGGATCAATTAGGACATTCTTATCCGTTGGATCATTTGTCTTCTTGTCTTTTGTCTGATAGCCTTAGCACCACCTTGCCATCCACCCGGGTACGATCCTGAGCAGCCCCTTTTGTCTCTACTACCTTGCCACCACTTTTGTCTCTACAGAGTTAATTACCATACATCATAAACTCTAATAGATGCCAGGAACAATCACATGAATAATATAATGTTCTTTCCACTTTTGACAACCCAAAAAATGTTGGAGTGATCTACCATTTGAGTGGTACCTGATTAAGATATATGAGAAAATTAATCATTCAAATAAATTTCAAAATTTAATAAAATCAAGACTTAGTTAATGAAATATTCATGTGATATACATTAATTTATAGATTTTCATTTTTATTACATGCAATGCCACAGGTTATAGACTGGTCACAACTCACAACTAACCGATCTTGGTTATCCAAACTTTGAAAAAATTATTTATATTATTTATTATATCGATCTTGGTTTTCAATCAACTATTTAAGACTAACACAAATTTATTGATATAAGTAAGTCCTTCGACTTTCATAATACTGGTACTTAGAGCATTTCAATGTGTTCTATCTAGAGTTCACATGTGCTACTAAGCAATATACATGCAATTATATCCACATTCGATAAAACTGTTACATACTCACGAACATAGATGAATCGTAAAGTAATAAGAAAATAACACCGACAACATTGATTCAAAATATTTTCATCATATCATCTCCTTCTAAAATGTCACCCATGTACATTATTTGATTTACAATCGAAACATCGACAATATGGATGTAGGAGTTAGTTCGTCTCTCCCAAGTCCCAACCAAAGAGATTACGACATTTTCTAGGTTGGTTTGCATTTATTATTAGTTGATTGAAGCAGAAGCTTTTATATCATAAACTTGATAATAACCCACATGCATATCTAATCTGACATGGCGATTTTGCCCATAGTTTCCAGAAGATTGCTGCTGCAGGAAGCCACACCTCTTCCCATCCCGACCTTATCCCTTTCACCCTCCTCGATTTCTTCAAACCAATAATCTCTCTTCATTTCATCAAACACCTTCACTCAACTAACTCATCACATTTTACAACATTCACAAAAATCTCATTTTCTTTTTTCTGAGGATTCAGATTCAGATTCAGAAACAACCCAAGTAGTTGAAATGAGAGAAGAACAAGATCAATACTCAAGGGCTCTGTATGAGCTATGCTCTATGATAATTCATGTTTTTCAGTCACCACCTTTACCAACATCTTTACGTACAATGGTTGTGGGGAGGGAGAGGATGGGTCCCAGTTCCTCATCAGCTTCTTCATCTCGGCCCTTGAATTTGCTCCGGCGCCAGCAGATGTCTCCGGCGGCTTTCACGGCTCTGTTTCTTGGTGTTTCAGTGTCTTTGATGCTGTTTGGATCGGTGACTTTCGTGATTGGTTTCTTGTTAATGCCGTTGGTTGTTGCGTTGGTTATGTTGTTTTACTTTGCTGGGATGGTTTCGAATTTGTCCGACTTCGGTAGGTCTATTCTTTGGGGATCTGCTTCTTCCAATCACATGTTTTCTCCAGGTAATTCTATAAGTTAAGCTAATTTTCTTGAATTGTATGCTACTTAAAAGTGTTGATATCTTGAGAATATCGAATTGGCGTAGCAGGGAGGATGCTTATAACTTAGAGGTTCTGGATTCGATTCTCACAATACAATTTAATGATATATCAATGGATTGATATATTAAGAGATTTGGGTGAACTAATATTTATTGTTGATTAATTATAAGTGGAATCCGTAAATTGTTGATAAAGATGTGCCCTTTAAATAAAGAGAGAATGAGGAGACAATGATATGGAACAAGTTGAAATTTTGAGTGAGAAGTTTGTTGAAAGTGAGGGTTGAAAGAAAAACTACGGTAGAGTAGTTTATGAATGTCTTCGTGGTGGACTTTTCCACGTTCGAGAATCCCCCTCATTCGTCCACCCCGTCCAAGGGAATAAATTTTGTTTTTTGTTGTGCATTTTGCAGAATGGGAGCATTCAAGTTGAGATATAACTGAGGATGCATTCTTCTCAAGAAAAAGTCCACAAATGAGAGATGGATAAGAGAAGTATCTTGATTGAATGGCATTCAAAGATTGATTCTGCAAAATTGATATTTTTTCGAAGTGAAGTTGTGTAACTTATTATTGCAGCTTATTCTTAAGTTCTATCGACTGTCATAATGTGGCTTCTTCTTCTTTCTAGACTGAAAGTTCATCTATGTAGTTGTTTGAAGTACAACAAACACTGTTTTTGGAAAAGATTAACCATGACTTATAAGAAGAGGATATTGTATTAATCATTTCATGAAGGATACATTTACATGATGTTGACTTTATATTATTGTCGAAGAAATATATAGTCTCATTAACAACAAAACCAAGTCTTGTTGTGTTAGCTTGCCACTCGATTGATTCAAGATTCTTGATTTCGGCAAAATAATGTTTAACCATACATCCACGGTTCAAGATCTTCGGTCACACTTTTGTGAGATATTCAACGTTGCACTTCTACTATTTGTAACGTAGAATGTCGCACAAAAGATGTGTGGACATGATTATTAGATAATTCTTGAAATATAGTTATTCATCTGATAAGGAAAACTGCAATAATTGCATGGTGTGTATTAGATGTGGATGATGACATGATTTTCTTGAATCCATATATTAGAATAAACATGAGAATCGAAATCTAAGACAATAACAAAGTAAAATATAGGTAGAACAAAGAACGAAAAGACTAATTTTCCATACAAGTGAAACACAAAGAGGCAGATGAAGGAAGAAGTTGAAGTACTATCCAGTAGTGATATGGACACCAACAGCTATGAGAAATATGGTGATTAAGCCGAAGAAGATGACCGTGTGCACACATATGGAGACTGGACTCGTCTGGAAATTGCCAAACTCGACTGCGCGACCCTTTCCCGGGAGCTGAAATAGGAGCCCTGGAGTCAGCAATACAAACAGCACCACTGCAATTACTACCGGTCCCCAATCCGCCATCTCTCGTTGGCTCCCTCTCTCGATCTCACTAGAATGTGAAGGGTAAGTGATAAAAGGGAATGGTGAGGAGAGCCTCGTGAAGTTGTGAAATATAAGTGAAAAGAGGAGACAAATACGTGCCGTAGAAAAAGAGGGAGTGCATGAATGAGACAGTTTGGTCTTTAGCTATGGAGTTTATTGTTTGATCGGCAATGGCCACAAGTTGTGCAGGACAAAAAATGGAGATAATTAATGGAGATAAAGGCCACTCCCTTATTAAAGTGAGAATCAGGATAGGTAACTTGGTTGTCTTCAGCCGACCGGCAGAAGCAACGCAACACCTATTCTGTGTCCGGACTCTGGGAGAATCCAATTCAATATTTGTAGAATCACATGGATTTTTAACATAATAGTATATCGTTTTTATGGCTTTTGCGTTGGTCTATTTTTATTAAAAATATCATTCAAAATGCTCAAATAGTTGTACATATTTTGAAGTGAAAACTTCGTAGATGCATCATATCTAATTCTAGTTGGTAGAATGACACACGACACCATTAACGTTTCTTATTAAAATCGTCATCGTTTTATAAAATGTGTAAACTTAACATTTTCATCGAAGTTTCTTAGTTTATGCTCGAACCAGATCAACTCCAGAGTCCCAACTAGAATCATCCGGAAACCACACTTTAGCTCAAACTGACAGATTAAAGTTGATTTAGTACCATGTTTAAACACACTCAACCAACACTAAACACTTTGATCAAATATTAAAAGGTTGAGTCCCTTCGTCACCTTTAGTTTAAAGAGATAGACTAGATATACAAGCATTCGAAATTCGACAACTTCCTCACCTTTTCGTCCCTTTAATTTACAAACCATGCATCCTCTGCTTTTTCACTAATCCCCTCTCATAATGCTATCAAATACATAAACTTTAATGTTAATTATAGAAAAAGAAATATTACCTCCCTAAAATGATTGATACATTTTGACTTTTGTGGTCAAACTTTAAGTTTTTTTTATTAAGAATTCTCATTAAACGATAAGAAAGAATATAGTCATGTGAGATCTTGTTAGATTCGTTTCAATATATATTTTTGAAATATCAATTTTTAATATTTGTTTCGCATGTAGAATAATAGACATTTACGTTTTAAATCGTGTTTTGTTGACCATAAAAGTCAAGATACACCTATCATTTATGGGGTTGGAGAGAGTACAAAAGAACACATAGATTGCCCAATTATTATAAGATCTTGACATAAATAAATAATGGACTGGTCTCACAAAATATCACAAATATTTCAAGTTCCAATAAATTTTATCTTTACTTACGTGTTTACTAAAGAAAATTCTCAATAAGTCGTCCCTCCACAATTATCCCAGATCAAAAAAATTGTTCGAGTAGTACTAATCAAATCCATTACCACCCACTTTAAGTCGCCGGGGTCTTACACATATACTCCATATTTCATTAGTTCCTGTAAAGCAACTTCCTTTATTCTACATCACCTTTGTCTCTTCTTGTGCTATAAGTTTAGCATTATAAACCCTTCTTGAGTAAGAAAGGCACTAGTATATATATACATTTCGCACCATATATGTGATTGTGTGCCTCAACCTTCAAGAAAGAAATATCCAATTTTTCCAGCATCATTATTGAAGAGCAAGAAACAAGAACACCAAGCAAAATGGATGTCGATTGGGGGCCGGTGGTGGTGGCGGTGGCTATGTTCATCCTTTTGTCTCCGGGACTACTATTTCAGTTGCCGGCAAGGACAAGGGTTATAGAATTTGGAAACATGTATACTAGCGGAATATCAATTCTTATTCATGCTGTCATATATTTCTGTATTTACACTATGTTGGTTGTTGCCATTGGTATTCATATACATCCTGGTTCGTTTTAGCAGCATAGCAACATCTCCAATGAGGGACATTGCTCTGTTTCATACCACAAGTGCAGTTTTTCACATCCACATCTTTCTTCATCACCTTATGTTTTATACTTTTATTTTCTCGGGTTTTTTGAATATAAAAAATCAAAATAACTTGTATCCTATGTATGTTTTTTGTCGATTGTGAAGTAATAGATAGTAATTGCATCAAGTTGCACCAATTCAGAAGCAACTTTGCGTAGAGAATCCCCTACCTCGATCGGGTGGGAACTTATTTGTACACAATATATGTTGTTTTTATTATATATATTCACAAGAAACAATGTCCTAGCAATATTTCCCCTGCACCTGCATCCATCTTTTGACCTTTTTTTTTGTAATTCACCAGTTTTTGTGAAGTTTCAAAAATCTCGTTTAGTCTTCCAATCACTTTTCGTTTTGGTTAAAAGCCTTAGAGAATTCTTTGGAGAAGTACTCTCAAATCTTAAATATGTTGCATACAGCATATATATGTTGTAATCTCAACAAATGTTACTCATCATTGGTTCATGCATAATGATTTATTTTTTCTTAATTATGCTTTTTTAACCACTAAAATGAATCCCAAAAAAAAAGGTTTAACGACATACTATTTAGGTAAATAAAATAATTTAATTGCACCATCTTTTTGTATTTTTTATATTTTACCATCTAGATATTTTGTGAGTATTCAATTTGAAGCCGTAAGTCACAAATATTATGTGTTGATATACTGACAACAGGATCCGTGGCGCAATGGTAGCGCGTCTGACTCCAGATCAGAAGGTTGCGTGTTCGATTCACGTCGGGTTCAAACCCCGATCATTAGATCAGATCCTCTACTTTTTGCTATTTCAATCCAAGTCTGTTTTGTTTTTTCCTTTTAAATCTCTAATCTACAAACATAAGTTATTACACATCTGCAGTGACTTGTGAGTAATTCTCTCTACTACCTCTTCATGATTGTCGCAGAAGAACTCGATGAAACTAAATGAAGCATAGAATCTAGCCATCCGAACCAGCCCATTCATGAAGTCGTTCTTGTAAGTTGGGTCATTCGTAAACCAAATCATGTGCCAACATTAATCATATAGAGTTTTGTCGTTCATGAATTAGTATCCTAATTATCATTTGACATCAAATCAAATAATGAAAAAAAAAGAACTCAAAGGCATTGAATTATGTTGCTGTAGAAAAGCAGAACACAAGAATTGCAGAAGCATTTAAAAGAAAGACATTATTATAAGCTTGCAATAAAAATTTCGTCGACAGCAGGGTTCGAACCTGCGCGGGCGAAGCCCAACAGATTTCAAGTCTGTCTCCTTAACCACTCGGACATATCGACTTCTGATGTTCAACATAGCTTTTAGAATGAGATTCAATAGCACTCCAACTTATATTGGTAATATTATGCAAAATATATTATCAAGTGAAATACAGCATTTAACTTTGAAGGTGTAAATTTTCGTAGTTGTATACTTACTAAGTACTAAATCCTTCTAATTTAAGTTGGAGATTTTAAATTTCTACAATTTAGTTAATCAAATTTGTTAGAGGAGAAAGGAAATCAAATCTCTTTATTAAATCGCGATGGAGGGAGTGTTACATTATATATCCAACGTTGTTTTTCTTTATTATTCTTAATGTTGAAATGAAAATAATGGAAGCACCGACATTGTTTAATATATTAGTCTTGTGGTATTTAAAAGTAAAATAAAAATTTGTTTATTACTGGTTATGTTTTAGTCTTAATCGTTTGTAGTTTTCCATGTAAAGAATGAGCATTATTAGTTGATTAATTACAATAGGATTACTTAATAGTTGAAAAATCGGAAATGAGTATGCTTTGACAAAGACTAATACATGGTGGTAAACTAAGACGAGCTAATCATCATCATCATCATCATCGTCTCAACTTGAGGTTAACTACAAGTTATAGTAACTCTAGATAAGTAGATATTCACAAAATTATTCATATTAGTCGGCGAGGTAGGGACATGGATGCTAGTAATATTTATTGACTAATTCAATTTGATAGTATATATATATTAGTCTTATTGAATAAATCATTAGAAAAAATATGAAATCTTGAAAAAATAAATGAGTAGAATATGATCAAGAATGGCATGAGTGCCAACCTCTCAAATAATATAAAATTATCGATAATAGTAATTTTTGTCATATCACATTATTGATTATCTTATACACTTTACGGTAAAAGTTAATTAAAAAAATTTGTAATACACACCCCCTGTTTGACACATATACACCCATTATTGTTTGGGTGTGCATATAGTGTTGCCCATATTACTAACATGTATAACAATATATAATTTTGAAAGATATGATTATTGTCAAAATAAAATAAATTTCATCTCCATATTACTAACATATATAACAATATTAAAAAATAAAATATATTGACAATTTTTATCTTTTAAAAATTTAACAAATTATTAACTAAAAACATCAAAATATAGGTGAAACAAGAGTTCCAAAATTGCTTTTTGCATAGATTATATGAGTGTAATTAAATTATATATGTCTCTATCTCACTTCCATATTACCCTAGACCTTAATTGTTTCCTACCGTAAAAAATAGTTAAGAGACATTTCACACTATATATAGTGCTTGGGTAGTCTAAAAGTGACTCAACTACCAAGTTGCCAACCTCTCAAATTTAAAAATTTGAAACGTGTAGAAATGAAAAGAATACATACAAATATATTAGTAATCCTCTCACTATTTTATAAATCATCATTAGTAGTGTTTTCTTCTAATTAAAAATTTAATTGAAGACTAGGCGAATAATTAATAGCAACAACAATATTGATGGGTCCAATTAATAGTTGTGTTTCCCTTTCATGAAAACAAAAGGCTACAACTTGCTTCCATATATACAAGAAGATGGATAGGGTGTAATACGTGTATAATATCATACTCATCCACTTATAACGACATACTAAAGAATATGCAAAAGGGATCATCAAAATGCTACTTACATCATTAAAAACCACTTAGTATATTTTGCAATAATCATACTAATGAATTTTAATAACCTAATGATATATAAAATAATTTCAATCAAAATTACTATGTTAATTACCACATAAGTTCAAAACTATATACTTCATACTTAATCTTAAAATGAATTATCTCAAAATTTTGTACAATGGAAGTTATCAAATTGGAAATTGGGTAATCTTAGTGTAGGATAGGAATAGTACTAAGAATAGATTCAACATACTCTCAAGAATAGTTCAACTCATAAAAAATAGAGTACAAAATACTACTAATAGACTTTCCTCTTTACACAACCCGAGGAGACTCTCATAAGTCTAGTGACATGGGTGTGTGGGACGTTAATGTGAGTGTGTGATGGTTTCACATAAGAAAAGAATGGATTAAAAGAGGCTTTCGGGACACAACTCATTGGTGAATAGCTAGACTGTTAAATACCTGCAACTTCGCCTTTTCACGCATTGTGTTAGATTGGTTAAAAAACAAGCTTTAATCTCCTGATCAACTGAATTACATTGAGTGTTTCATCTCATTCTTGTACTCCATGATAGGAGGTGTATGTGATGTGAGTGATTAGGATGTTGATGATTTCATCTTTTTAAGAATAGATGGAAGAGGTTAAACTTTTTGCAAATTGTTGTTGCGAGTTGTGAAAACGTAGCATAACCTTGGTTGGACCCAAAGAAGCAGTTGAGGAGCCGCATAAGACTATCTTGCACGTTTTAAGCGAAAAATATTTGACACGCGCAAAATCAAGACTCATGAGTCCTTGTTCAGACAACAGTACAACAACAACAACAACAAATCTATATTTATATTGATGAAAATGAGTGGCATCTATATCTCTACATATCAATCTTGCTACATCTAATAATACAATCCACCCCTTCGAGCTTTCCTCATAATTTTTCCATGACATTTTCCTACTTGCTTTTCCTCGACTCGAAAAGTTGTATATAATTTATATACAAAAAGCTCAATAAACTTGCGTAATCTGGGATATTTTCTTTTTGGGGTTGTAGATGATCATTTTCTTGTAACAAAAAAAGCCTTAAAGTTCCAATCTTGGTGAAAAAAGTATCACTCCCTGAGTTTGATTTGACCTTAAAGAATAGAGAAAAAATGGTGTCTTTTAAGGAGAGCTCAGTGTCCTTCTTCAACAATAGATGGTTGGTTTTTGTTGCTGCAATGTGGATACAATCATGTGCTGGGATTGGTTACTTATTTGGGAGTATTTCCCCTGTGATTAAGAGCTCGTTGAATTATAATCAGAGGCAGTTGGCTAGGCTTGGAGTGGCTAAGGACCTTGGTGATAGTGTGGGATTCTTGGCTGGGAGTTTGTGTGAGATCTTGCCTTTGTGGGGTGGTCTTTTGGTTGGTGCTATTCAGAACTTTGTTGGCTATGGTTGGGTTTGGCTTGTTGTTACTGGTCGAGCTCCTCCTCTGCCCTTGTGGGCTGTAAGTATTACTCCCTTCGAGTTTTGAAGTTGTCGTTATGGCTATCTATACACTAATTTAGAGAAGGAAACTTTGAAGTGACATTTTAATTAATGTATATAGCGAATTAGCGATGATTCAGTTGTTGCGTTAAAAAATGCTAATAATAAATGTGAAGGCTTCCTTATATGATAAAAAAGGGAATTTGTCTAAGGAAGAAGACAGAGATGAAAGATGCATTGAAACTATAGAGCGACAAGCATTTGAAAACAAGAATTTTATGCTTGAATGACGAATATTAAAAACTAGAGCGAGTGGAATACTCGACTTCTATTTCAGCTGTTGTTGTTTGCTAATTAATGTTGTTGTTGTTTAGTCATTTATCGTGCTCCTGTCTTTCCAATTATTGGTAATGATCTTGAGAACAAATGATTGTTTTTGTTTGTTTGGCTTGATTGTTTTCTTCCATAAACATTATGGGTTGATATTCTTTTCTTTGAATTAAGTTAAATATCCTTGCTGAATCAGTATGCCTTTTCTTGATATTTTTTGCACTTCACTCTTGGATCAATTCGGAAACAACCTCCATGTTGTCACACGGTAAGGCCCAATGGCGATTACTATCCAACCTCCCCTTACCCCCGTTTAGGTGGGAGCTTCACAAGAGGCATTGGGGCATGCTGAGTTGTTGACTCGCGTATGACTTCCTGCTAATCTAAATATTGTGTTTATGTTAATAGTCTTCTAACTGATATTTTGTGGACTCAATTCAAGTGATCCCTCTACATCTGAACCATAGAGTACTATTTTAGGTATCTTCCTTAATGATCTTCAGTATCTTGCTTACTGATTACTGATATATGCTGCTGCTACTGTCTTTGCGAGTTTTTTTTATTCCTTTCTCCCTCTCTTCTGGACCTCTAAATTTTTTCGATAACCAAACTCCTTAGGATTCATTTGGAAACTGACCATTTCCTTCATCAGTCTCGAATCACAAGCTAATTTTTGTTTCTCAGAAAGTGTAAGCGTGTAGATTTCCTGCTGGAGCAATTTATTGTATGAGTAAAAGCTGTAACTTGCATGCGGACATTGAATGTGTTGATTGCGTTCACTACACTATAACTCTATAATCACATGATGTTCCACTCTGTTTTATTTGAAAATCGTTATATGTTTCTTGGTTGCACCGTTTTACATCATTGACAATAAATGGAAAAATATATAATTATTAGAGATTATTTAATTTGGCAATACACCTTTTACACAGTTGAGAGTACTGCACATATAATTGACTTTGGAACAGTGAAATGATTATCCTGGCCGAAGTATTAACATTATTTTACTACATTAATATGGTTGTGTTCTTGTCCAGATGTGTGTTCTGATTTTCGTTGGAACAAATGGGGAGACCTACTTTAACACGGCAGCGCTAGTCTCAGGTGTACAAAACTTCCCGAAAAGCAGAGGTCCTGTTGTAGGAATTCTAAAGGGATTTGCTGGATTGGGTGGTGCAATATTGACTCAGACTTATGCTGTGATCCATGCTCCAGATCAGGCTTCTCTCATATTTATGGTTGCTGTTGGACCCTCTATGGTAGTTATTGCCCTTATGTTCTTGATTAGACCTGTCAAGGGCCACAGGCAAATCCGACCTTCGGATGGGTTAAGTTTTTCATTTATATATAGTATATGCCTCCTTCTGGCTGCTTATCTGATGGGGGTCATGATTGTAGAAGACCTAGTCGAACTAAACCAGAATATTATAACACTTTTCACTGGTATCTTGTTTTTTCTCCTAATCATCCCAATTGTGATCCCTATTATTCTAAGTTTCTCCCAAGAACCAAGAACACAGGCCGATGAGCCTCTTTTACCCAATTCCCAGAATGAAGAGGCTTCGAAATCTGGATACGAATCTCAAGAAATTATATTTAGTGAGGTGGAGGAAGAGAAGGCCAAGGAAGTGGAATCACTTTCAGTTTCAGAGAGAAGGAAAAAAATTCAGCAGTTGCAGGCAAGAATAACTCAAGCTGCAGCAGAAGGGGCTGTGAGAGTAAAAAGGAGAAGGGGTCCTCATAGAGGCGAAGACTTCACTTTGACAGAAGCCTTGATAAAGGCAGACTTTTGGCTCATCTTTTTCTCCCTATTGTTGGGGTCTGGATCTGGCTTGACTGTCATCGATAACTTGGGTCAGATTAGTCAGTCTTTAGGGTATGAGAACACACATGTGTTCGTGTCCATGATCAGCATTTGGAACTTCCTAGGTCGTGTAGGTGGTGGATTCTTCTCGGAAATAGTTGTCAGGTACAAACTGAACCTCAATATATTCTTAGTTGATAATGATCCCTCTTTGGCTTGGTGATGTTTAGTTATTTATAAATACATTTTCTTTTGGATTGACAGAGACTATGCTTATCCAAGGTTTGTTACCATGGCTATTGCACAAGTCATCATGGCAGTTGGTCATTTCTTGTTTGCAATGGATTGGCCAGGGACCATGTACATAGGTACACTTATGGTTGGGCTTGGTTATGGGGCTCACTGGGCGATCGTGCCCGCCACTGCTTCGGAATTGTTTGGCTTGAAAAAATTTGGTGCACTCTATAATTTTCTCACTCTAGCCAACACCGCTGGCTCTTTAGTATTCTCAGGTGTCATTGCTAGTAGCATATATGACTGGGAAGCGGCTAAGCAAGCACAAGGGAATCACCTGAATTCTCAAATATTAGGATCAATAATGTCGAATGCCCTGTTAGCGGAGGAGGCTCCGAAATGTTATGGTGCCATCTGCTTTTTCTTGACGTTCTTACTCTTGAGTGGAGTCTGCATCATAGCAGCGATATTGAGCATGATTCTTGTCTACCGTACGAGGGTCGTCTATGCTAACTTGTATGGGAGATCCCGTTAATCATGGGTGTCTAGTTGTTGGTCAGTTTTACCATTTTGTGAGATTATGAATCCCCGGCCGAGGCAATTAATCTCTCTGGAGTGCAGATTGAGGGGCAGAGATAGCTCATCCCTCCCAATATTACTATATGAGTGATGCTGTCTCTGTTTAAGAGAATGGTTTGCTTCCCCGAATATTGTTGGCTGTTTATTCGCCTTCTTCATTTGTCAAATTCTATTATTATCATGAAGCTGTATATTCAGATCATTTCATTTCATTTTATTTCATTTGTAATGTTCCGTTACTATGTTCAGTTTTTCAAAAAGAAGCAGGATGTCAAGAAGCAATGGACTACTAGTCTACTACCTTATAACCAATTAGCAATATGAAAGCAGTCTAGGACCATATAAACCATCTCGTATGCTTCTGAATAGTCGTTAAGAGATAGAAATCTTTGCTACTGTCAGGCTCGGTACTTCTTATCGTTTTGGCAAGTCGGTGGTAGTTCAATCATGACTACATTGATGTCTAAACCATGGCTAGATCATATGAAACTAACACTTTATCACAGTTGGAATCTGTAAGATCAACAACTAGCATGCCTCTAATCTATCTAACAAAAGGACCTATCATGATTCACTCATCTTTCGACAGAAGTTTCATCTATCAAGGATTGATGGAATTGTGTAGTCCCTTACCACGGGTTCATTCAACATATAGAAACACGAATCCTTCTATTTACCTACAGAGGACATTTATGTACTATGAACCACTCAAATAAGTTAGGGTGACATTCTTCTTAGAAAAATATGGCAAAAGGAACTCTGATATCACACTTGAAACTCCATATACAACGAACAATCATGAAACACTGATGACCAAAAGGAAGTAAATCTATATGGTCAGCTCATAATTCATTTTACAGAAAATGCAAGATATTAGACTATGGTACGAGTTCAGCAAACTGGACTGTTTTCTGGCATTTCATCGACAGAGGCAAGTACCAATAGGGGTTGATCAATTCTGGCTTCTCTTCTAGCCTTTCTGCGCTCACGTTGGAGTCTGAATGATTCTCTCTTTCGTGCTCTGTAGCTGTTTGGGTTTTCAGGTTGCACCTCACGAGGATAAACACTCACCTGATAATCCATACGAACTTTCATCAGTTGATAAATACATAACTTTATCAGTTAATTAATACACTAAATTTAAAGACAAAACAAAGCAGCGAATACAACTTACTTTCTTCTTCTTTTCAGGTCCAAACAGCTCAAATTTGACCATTCCATCAATCAAAGAAAAGATGGTGTGATCTTTCCCAAGTCCAACATTCTTCCCTGGGTGGAACTGAAGTTATAGCAAAGAAGATATATAATCAGAACCAATTCTACATTTGAGGAATATAATTGCCTAAGTGTGGCACTCTGTGATTCTGCTAAATCTGTTCACCATGAAGAAGGAACGAAAGTGACTGAAAAGGTTAGTTTATCAACTAATGACAGGTCAACCGGACCTCGACAGGCCAAGAAAATGAAAACAGACTGAAAGTAAACTGATGTACACTACATTTGTTATCTCTTTCTTTGGCAGAAACATACATGCAAAGTAATTCCAGTACTGAGCGTCTTGAGAATATGATGAGCTAGTATAGATTTATGTTCAAATGACATGCTCAAACAAACGGCACCAGCAGACCGAATGATTATTTATGCAGATACTAACATTAGCAACGGGAAGTCCGAAATAGATGTCTGATAAGTACCCACAAGAAAAGACAAAGATACAAATCATACAAACATCTCAAACAAAATCCACATTAAAAACAATCCAATTCACTCATCTCCATTTTTCAGTCAGACCATATAACTCATACATACAAACAGCAAATAACAAATCCATCAATATTCAAACAAGTCCACAATGTCCAAAAAAGACTAAGTTTTAGAGCCAATGTTCCAAAATCCAAATATAACTCATCATAATTTCCCATTTTCCACAATAACCGACTAGCCGATAACTCGAGAACTCTAACATACCCCAAGGCATTTGAGGGGGGTGTCGGCAGAAATGATTATAGATTGACTGGGGGGGAGGTAAGGCGGTCCGGCTGAACAAATTATAAATTGAGTAGCCGCTAAAATAGTAAAAACACAATTAAAATGCACTAAATACTACCTTGGTACCACGCTGGCGAACAATTATGGAGCCTGCTTTGGCAGCTTGATCACCAAAAATCTTGACCCCAAGTCGTTGACCTTTGGAGTCACGACCATTTTTTGTACTACCAGCTCCTTTCTTGTGAGCAGACTCAATTGTCAATGGGCTTGACTTTAATGGAAATGGAACACAAATTTTATGGCCTACATGAACTGAACCAAAATCTCCTCTGAAACAAGAGGATGAAGAGCTTGAGCTCAAGGATAAACCCCTAAATGCTCCTGCTAAATTCAAGCTCAAACTCACTACTGCCATTCTTGTTGTTCTGCCAAAAAAAGTGGAAAGATTGAATTTTTATTATGCATAAAAGAGGAACAATTGGAAAGATTGAATATTTATTATGCAGAAAGAGGAAACATTGATGTTTTAAGGTTGAAGGATGAGTGAAGCATGAAGTAGAGAGAGAGGGTACCTTATCTAGGAGGTCATGCTCACATGGTGCTCACAACTATCTGAGCCGTTAGATTAAGAGTTTAAGTGATATTTTAATCCTATGGTTCATATTTAATTGGGTATTTTTGTCCTTACATCTTTAAGTGGAAAAACAATAATAGTAGTATTTTGGGTATTAATGATAGAGTAATTAGCAATTAATTGAGATTGGAGAGAGGAAGCTAAATGCAATGATTACTTCAGCTCACCAATGTCGAAAATATGAAATCTAGTATTAATCTCATTTAAAATAAATTGAAGTATAACTTTTTTTCTAATTTTAATTATTTCAATCAAAAACCAATGAATTTTCTCAGTCTCATGTCAATAACACCACTGAATAATATAGATTGATGTTGCATATTTCTTCAATAACACCATATAGAATTTATTTATATATCTTTATTAGTATTAATCTCATTTTAGATATATTTCTTCACTAATAAACAATTCTAGTATTAATCTCATTTTAGATATATTTTTAGTGACACCATTTACTAATACACACTGGTGTTCCGTTCTTGTTCAATAACACCACTGAATAATATATATTAGTGTTGCATATTTATTCAACAACACCACATAAAATTTATTTATATATCTTTACTAGTATTAATCTCGTTTTAGATATATTTCTTCAATAATAAACAATTATAGTATTAATCTCATTTTAGATATATTTTTAGTGACACCATTTACAAATACACACGGGTGTTCCGTTCTTGTTCAATAACACCACTGAATAATATACATTGGTGTTGCATATTTCTTCAATAACACTACGTAAAATTTATTTATATATCTTTACTAGTATTAATCTCATTTTAGATATATTTCTTCACTAATAAACAATTCTAGTATTAATCTCATTTTAGATATATTTTTAGTGACACCATTTACTAATACACACTGGTGTTCTGTTCTTATTCAAAAACACCACTGAATAATATACATTGGTGTTGCATATTTCTTCAATAACACCACATAAAATTTATTTATATATCCTTACTAGTATAAATCTCATTTTAGATATATTTATTCAATAATAAACAATTCTAGTATTAATCTCATTTTAGATATATTTTTAGTGACACCATTTACTAATACACACTGGTGTTCCGTTCTTGTTCAATAACACCACTGAATAATATACATTGGTGTTGCATATTTCTTCAATAACACCACATAAAATTTATTTATATATCTTTACTAGTATAAATCTCATTTTAGATATATTTCTTCAATAATAAACAATTCTTGTATTAATCTCATATTGATATATTTTTAGTGACACCATTTACCAATACACACTGGTGTTTCGTTCTTGTTCAATAACACCACTGAATAATATACATTGGTGTTGCATATTTCTTCAATAACACCACATAAAATTTATTTATATATCTTTACTATTTATGCTTAAACTGTATTTTGGTATCTCTCATTATCTCTAAACACAAAATTAACTCTAACCGCTTAAGAAATTGTAATATGATTACTACCAAAATTGGTGGAATAATTAAAATACTAATTGAATTTGTCTTGACTAGACTTAATGCAATACCAAACCAAATTATATAAATCACAATAGAAAATAAAAATTTAATTTGAGTACACCAATCAAATTTGTATTGTTTATATGTATTAAGTATTCAAGTTTAAAATTGTGAGTATATTTTGTAAAATTTCATAATTAAGATTTCAGATTTGGGTGTTATTTTGGTTAATAAATGGTAATAAATTTGGAGTGCAATAAATTTGGTGTTACTTTTTCACATTCCATAAAAAAAAACATTTCTTAAATGACCATGAAACCCTTGTGAGCATGGTGCTCACAAAATAGTTGTAAGCATATAAGTACACCTCATGTCGAGAGTGGGATTTGAACCCACGCCCTTTCGGACCAGAACCTTAATCTGGCGCCTTAGACCAACTCGGCCATCTCGACTTATATGAGCTTTTTGATATTTTTTAGTTCTAGAACCAAATGAACTAGTATTTTGAGGAGGAGAAAACAAATACGCGGACCGTTTGAGAATTTCTAACCGAACATACAATTAGCCATTGGCAAAACAAAATGGAATTTTTTTAAATTTTGGAGCTTGGTTTTTATGACCAGTTCCAAAATTTAAATTACAACAAGAAAATTGATACTTTTTTTTCAAATTGAAAACACATACAAGTAGTATATGATATATATGTTTAAACTAATTAGAGACAAATTTTTTTGCAATGATTGTTGGGATCAATTTTTGCTGAACAAGATTTCATGAACTTATCGAGAAAAAATGATAAAAACAATTTTTTTGAGGAATTCAGTAAAATGTTGATTGTAAATTAAGTTTGTTATTTACTCTCAATCATTAATAAACACATATTGAAAACTCGCCCATTTCTTGCTCTACTTTAAATTCCGGAATCGTTCCGGAAAAATAAGTTCCGGATTTTTAAAAATTTCCTTGAGTTTGTCCAATCGTGGGGAGGTTTATTCCCAAACATTTCAATTCCAGGGAGTAGATTTCTCAATTGGAGCACGTTGCTGCATGGATGAACAGAACATTTTCCATGGTTTCGGCCTCACTCTTGCAGCTACTAGAAAAAGGGATCTGGTGCCTCGTATTTTTGTTTATGAATTTGCAGCAAGGAGAAAACCATCAGATCAGTACGAGGTACTCTCCAAAGGCAACCATTTTTTGGCTGTGGTTGTGGATGATTTTGTTGATACTATAAACGAGCATTCTTTGAATGATTGAGTGAGCAAGTTGAGGCTCAGTAAAAGTAGAAACAGTTCTTGGTTGTTGTTCTTTCTAGTTTTCTCGTACCCCCACATTACATGGTGAAAACCGAACCCACAAACTCAATGTCTTTATCTAAAGCTCGTAGTCACCAGGTGATCTCGCAGCTCTTGGTTGTTCGTTCTTGTAATTACTCATCCATGATGTATAAATGTTGATAATACAGCCTCGTCTCCTTAGTGGAATGTGGAGGTATATGAATACAGAAATGTTCCTTGAGAAGAGAGGTAAGTCTTAGAATGACAAAACTAATATTTCCAAATGAGGTATATACGTGGTGAACTGTGTCTTTAATCTTTATATCCATTGAGCAACTTGACCCTTTATCACATTCACCTCTTGTCCTCTTTGTTCAAATTTACCCTAACCTATCACTCCGAATTACTGTTATGATCTAACTACAAGTAGGGTGAGGGTCACCATTCACCGTCATAATCTTCACTACCGAAATCATCATAATTATACATGTTTTCTTCATCACCATAAAATTGATCCTCAACATAATCCTCAGCGTTCTCTATTGAGTCCTCTGCGTTCTCTTCTTGCTCAATGCCATCTTTTCCATGTTGTTGCTTCTCTTTCGATGTATCATCAGTTTTAACTATAATGTCACCCTGAATAGATAATATATTGTCAACACATTATACTTTTTTAAGAGTATTTTGATTTTTGCATTGGCAAGGGTAAAGAAATAATTAAAGGCAAGTAAACGACATGCACACTAAGAGGGGTTCAATTCAACCTTAAAGAGAAATGCATATATTATAAAGGATGAGAATGGGAAGAGTAAAGAGAAAAGACAGCCTTACAGCTTCGTCGATGAGATTCTTAAGCGCAGCATAATTAATTCTTGAACTACATCTCTGCACAGGTCAATATCGAAAATATTACAAACATCACATATAAGTATAATATGATCCAGTTACGACAAAATCATTTGTTTGTTTTAATTTTAGGCTATTTTTTAACAAATATGTATAAGGATCATCTATTAATGTTGGTAATATCAATTCGTATCAGTAGTGTAGACCATTTAGTTCTATAAATGTCATTCTTTGCAGATATCGAGTATTCTACCTTTTTCTCGAGCATTTTCAATGTAGCTTCACCAGCAGTTTGAGGTGGAACAGCATTTTTGGCATCCATCGCTCGCTTCTGTCTTTTTTTCTGGATCAGCACAAGGTATTTTAGGGAAAAATTAACAATTACAGACGCAACATTCTACAAATACAATCACCTTGGCCCACATTGTTTCGTCACCATCAGTCCAACAATATTCTAGTAACACCAAGCAAGCGAAATCATCCAAAACAAAGAGAAAAACAAGAATCAAATGATTCCGTTCACTGGAATTAGTACTTGGTGCAATAAAGCACGATACGCAAAAGCTAACCTGCCGACAATTTTTTCAGATGAAAAAAACAATCTAGGATTACTCAAACCAACCTCTCTTGTCTGTGCTAGTGCTGCAGCAGTTTCTGCAGCAAGTTCCCGTGCCTTGCGTGATTCTTCTGAATCGTCACCAAAATCTTTTGAAGCAGCTGCTGCTGCTGCGGCTGCCGCTTTTTGCTTGGCTGCTTGTTCCTGTAAATTTTCATGCAAGTTACATTTATATTCTTCTACTAATCTAATACGTAATAATCATGAATAGTAAGTAAATCACCTCCAGATATTCTTTGTTCATTTCTTCCCAAATGATTTTCTTAAATTGGCTCTCTTGTTCACTATGTATGTACAAGGTCACCTGCAGAAGAAATAAATATGGAATGCGTATATATAAGCATCATATGAAGTATCTTTCTTCAAATTAATAGAAATGTTTAAATATCGGTTCAAGACAACTGACTCTAGGATTTTCCAATAGACGTTATGATCCTCAACCGCCCGTTCACAATTTTAAAAAACTAAAGCAGGGTGCACACAGATTGCAACTACGTGTAGCCATATTGCAGAGTAATTGGTCCCAAAAGATGTTTTTACAGTTTTCGAAGTGCTAGAAAGGAGTATGCTGAGAGAACTAGTTGATAAAAATCACCCTCGAAAAGTAGGGAACTGACCATTTATTTCCTTGAAGGGCAATAATGCAGGAGGCATGGGGATAGTTCTAACGATGCCAGAGGCTTAAAATAATCTCCAGAGGAGAGGTGATATTCAACAACTATATGTCAGCTACAGGAGAATTTATCAAACAGAGTTCCATAAAGACAGCAATAAAGAAACCCAGCATTAGAACAAGTATCTACTCACGTATCTATGACTCAATAATTAGTATATAATGATAGCTGCAAGCAAATGGCGAGAAAATAGTTGAATCATTATATCAGCAATGTATGGAATAAGAAGTAAAGAGCAGAGATAACCTCTTCATCATCTAAGTCGGAGAGGTTGTCTTCATCAATATTATCAGGATCATCTGTGTACTTCTCCACTGTACCAGTATAATGCATCTCTGGCTTTTCAGCAGCTGCTTCAGAAACACTTTTTAAGTTCACAACAATAACTTGACCCCAGATGCTATCTACATGTGGGTTTTATGAAAATCTTACCAGTACTTCCAGTATTTAACATGTCCTCATCATTTCCATTAATTTTATGGGTTACTTCGTCACAACCGCCACTTGCCTAATACAGTGAGTTAGATACATAGACAGAGAATAAGGTAAGAGAACCTCTTTCGGATTTTCATTTTATCAAGAAACAAGTCCAAACGCAGCCTGCTAGTAGCAACTTCAAATAAATGACTGAATAAAAGAACGCCTAAAGTAGAGGAAATCTTACAAATCTAATTTTGCGAATCAATGTTAAAAGTTAGATTGTGTTTTCAAGGAGATAGAGAGGGTGTTTCAATAAGCCCGCAACGTTCTCCAAAGCTTATTCATAAGCTCCTAAAAGAGGCCAAACACTCTCATGTATTCTGAAGTTTTTGTTTTTCTTTTGAAACAGTTATGTTATATAAAAAGTAACACTAGGTGAAGATTCAAGTTTCCATTTAAATTACATTTGCAGTGTTTCATGTATCCTAGCAGATAGAGCTTACACTTACATTGGCTAATCTATCAATTTCAGCCCTTTGGAAAGCTGGAGGTTCTGCTTCACCATCAAGTCCCCCGGAGATATCAACAAACTGCAGCAACCAAGAGGATATATGAGAAAAACAAGAATAAAAATCTTAAACATAGAGAAAGAAGAGAATATGGTAATTACATCATAATAACAATTTTTACAAAGTCCATGAGCAAAGCAGGGTTCTTTTCCTTTATGTTGACAAAGAACTTCAGCTTTCTCATTCCCTTCTGGAGCAACGTTTAGACGCCTTTTTGAACGCTTCTCCTCTTCATATTCCTGGGCTTTCTGATTTAACTCTTCAATCTACGAATAGATGTAAATGAGTATTTACGACCTCAACTGATATAATCGTAATAATGCCTACTCAAAGATACTTAAAATGTAATATTACAATAAAGAATGATACTGCTTCCATCCTAAACGAAAGAAAAATGTCTTTGAATGGTCACAATTAATAAACTTTCTGGTCTTATCTATCATCTGGTTTATGTCTAGAAAAAAACTAACAAGAGGGACTTGGAAAATAATTTGTTAATTTTTGTGTAGGCTGTAGCCTGTATGTATTAATTTTCCACTATTACATTAGAATATTGGATTAATGATGATAAATAATGATAATCGTCATAATCAAGTCTATGATGGTGTCTAAATTTGGTAAAAGATAAGTGACAGAGTAGAAAAAGTAATTTTGAGAATATTGGTGTTATTGAATCAAATCCGAAGTAGGTAGGTAAAATTGTGTTACTATTCCACTTGAACTTACCGTTAAGCTTCCAGACGTTGTACCCTCAAACTCAATCAGCCGCTTTGTCATTGTTGCTTCACAAATATGTACATGTCTCAGCTAAATAGCACAGGAAAATGTCCAGATTGTATTTTAATAGTCAGTAGAGAAAGAAGCTTTGATTATTAGACTAAGTTGATGAGAGACGATTCATGTGGTGGGGAAAATCTACGGACTCGAAGGCCTCAGCATAGAAGTTAGAGACTTACAATATCTGATTTGGAACAGGGGAAACCATGTGAAAGAGCAGAAATATATAATGCTGCTCCGCATATGCCACTGGGCTTTCTCCCAGTCTGTGACAGTAAATGCAGGGATGATTAGTATTACCTAAACTTATAAGTTATAACTAACTAAAATGTGCCATATAATTCATGGGGTCACAGACCTGCATCCAATCTCTCTTCATGCTAGCAACAATATTTATCGCCGTATGCCAAACCTCCTTATCATCACCTCCCATTAATTCTAAATGAAAAACTGTAGTTAGAACTTAGAAGAAAATAGATGAAACCACTTCAAGGTTTCATATCTCAACATTGATATGAAAAAGGCAAGGATGATCGTTTATGTTTTGTGTTATGTCTCCGGTCCATCATTTATATTTAAAAAGCTCCTGGTAGATCATTGATGTTTCTAAATGTGTCTCGGTTGGTACTACTGTCTAATATTTAGTTGAGTCACAGTTAATTGGGTCACGTGGACATCACGGGACACTCAGTGAGGCGTCTTTCACACTTAAAATTTCAGGACACAGAATTAATTAGTCAAAAGTACCTATTGAGACACATTTAGAAACGAAAGTGATCGACCAGGATCAATTAAAAACATAGGTGGTCGGAAACATAACCCAAACATTATTGATTTTCATACTTGTTTTTAAGCTTAAAAAATGAGTATGGGATAAAAGAGCTTACTATGGGTATAGCGGTGCATGAATAGGCTAGGATCAACAAGTTTTTGAACAAAAGGATGCTCATCTAGGCTCAACAATTTACAAAGTTGTAAGAACACCGCCCCCAGTACATAACTGAAACAGCAAAATTTATTTTAGTCGGAGTGTCAGACTTTATATATGTTACTCAATGAAAGAACTTTCTTTGTGAGTGAGGCACATCTAAATCTGTGTGTGTATGTATAGATGTTCCTTACACATTCACGGTCAACAACTTGGCGAAGTCGATCAACAAATATGGTTCTGGAACATCTTGCGTCCTACCAACAAAAAGTATATATTACGTTAGCTAATACAAAGCAACATAACTGAAAGCAATGAAAAACCAGAAATAATATATATCTTCTAATATAGTAATTTGCCCACGAGAGATAACAGTATGCAGAATTAACTAAAAGACCATAAGCTTACATAAGCTGCTAAACAAATACATCTTACTATAAAAAAGAACACCACAAATTAGAATAGGCCAAAATATTCGTACAAAGATCTCTATGCATTATTTTCTCAATATCTATCTTGCATAATGTATCATTTAAGTTAACAGCAAACACTATTTCTTTGAAGTCCTTGAACATTTCAAGGTTAAGTGCATAACAATTACCCCCTTTACACAAAAACAGGTTTGGCCATCTAAACAAATTACTGATGAAGCCTAAAGCCTCCATTCGTTTCTAATAATAATTATAGAGAAACAGGAGGGGGAGATCCTGATCTAATTGAATTACATATAGGATAGAATTCCTAGTCTAAGTATGAGTAAGTAATAGTTCATTTACCATGGGCTAACAAATTGCACCTATTCTGCATCGGTAAATATGGACTGGAAAGTGCCATGGCAATGAAACTTTAAATGTTAATAAGGTCATTTATCATGGCGATACTACTTACATAAAGCCACCAATCTCAGGTACCACCACCTTCTCGTATCCTCCCCTCCATTTCATCCCTACATCATCTGTGATTACATATTTACATCCCCTTAATTTCTTGAAGGACCGAAAATTTCACCTACCATCCCCAGTCACTCTACTTTCTCCAACTCCCGAACTTTTGAACTGCGTCAATTTCTACCCTCCTCCAGATTCCACGTATTTCAGACAACTCCAAATGAGCCGCATTTTATGACGAAGTTCACAATTTGCTAGATCAAAAATACTTTAGGGGGTGATTTTTCAATAGTGATACTTTGGGAGGTAATTTTTCAAAATGATGGATACTTTAGAGGGTAAATACACAGCTTAGCCATGCATCTGAAAATTCCTTGAGAAACTTCAATAAGACACCACTTAATGTTAGGCGAGAACAAAACATAATGCATAACAATGTTCTACAGGTAATAGGACTGCGAACCACATGTACTTGCCTCAAGTTCAATTACATTGCACACAAAATAAGCATGCACGAGAAATTGTTGCAATCATATAATTCTGTACAAAAGACAAAGCTATTCGACTTTGTTTTTCCAGTTCCTTCACACCTATATTAAACGATCCAAGGGTGCAGAATTCTTACCGGCAAGCAATATAAAGGCATGATGCAGCTACATGTGGTGTTCTACGCCCTTTAGTGAATCCTCGCTCAACAGCTATCTGAAGCATCCAAGACATAAGATGAGCGTGCCAGTTGGCTAGCTTAAACGTCAAATACTTAAACAGACCAGATGATAATTAACCTTGTAAAAACGAAAAGCTTGTTGTTCTAAATTATCATTTCCTTGTTCCGTCAGCTGAACGACCAAATAATGGATTTCTGTACGACCTATGATGATATTAGAACACAAATAAACTAATCAATTAGCATAATATTAAAGAACACAATTTGCATTTAACACCAAATGTTAGCTTTAACATAAATGAGGGTAGATCAATCTGAACAGTTTGCACAAGACTCTATATATATAGAGGCATCCGATACTGGCTACTATGTGGTTCCCTAGTAATGTGATGATGATCTACCTTTCTCTAGAGTCCTTCGGCGTGCCTCTGCATACTCGCTCTGAATACTCCTCACATAGTTTCCAGCTACTAGACACTGTAGGAAAGAATCGAATCAGAAACATTGGTAAATATACCAGGCAAACCATATCAAACTTTCAACAACAAAAAAGTAATACAAATGGCTCTTGTATATCAATAGCCAAGTGGTCTTCCATACAATCATTACTAGGCAGAATACCTCCTAAAATCATATTCTTCCCTCATATAATTCATAGCGAGTATGGAGTATTAAACAACGTAACAAACCTCGCCTCCAGCGCCTTTAACAAATACAGGCTCGTCATTGAAGATGTCCTGATCGAGCACTTTTCCACACTCTCTACATGAACTGATCAACACAAACACAAATAGTAATAACATCAAATCAATAAATCATCATATATAATTGAGTATTGTATAAATAATAAATAAAATAAGTATTGCATAATTAATAAATAGAATCAGTAGTACATGTTATATAAATAATAAGTTAATTTAATACTTACACAAATCCAGTATTGTTATCAGTTCCTGTAGCGCAATGTTTAGAGCAAAAATCACACCAAGCCATCGCGTATTATTGCAGCATCTAGATACATTATACTATAATTTAGTATCATATAAATAATAAACAAATAAGTTCTAAATACATACTCCACCGTCTCCAAAATATTGTCTATGGTGTTAATAGTACATTAAATTGTAGATGATAGTGTAGGAAAAATTTATTTTTTCATAATAGTTGATCGTTTAGAAATTCATGTACTTTTCAACTCCTTTAACACTTTTAATAACCATGATAATTTCTTTTGCTTTTGAGAGTAATTATCCATATTATTATGTAGTTTCTTGGTCCTTAATAAAGTTTTTTTTTTTAGTTAATCGAATAGCCTAGTGGTTAAGGCTCTTGCTAGATACAAGATTGTGGGTTCGAAACTCACCTCATGGCTAATTTACAAAAAGAAAAAAAAGTATTTTTTGGCCAAATAATTAAACTAATTTATTGATTCATAATTTAAAGATCACTATCAAAATTCAATGTGGACAACCTTTTCGGGACGAAGGGAGTATAACCTACGTACCTAACTTTCAACTCAAAGTTACAACTCTCGTCCGACTTTCTGTAAGATACATGCAGATGGGAAGATTTAGGTTTAACTCAGCATAGGATATCCCTGATAGTCGTTTTGAGTGGGCTTATTGGAGGTGAGATAAACTTTATAAAATTAACCTAGTTACATAAATATAGGTAAACATAGATGAAACTATTGTAATGTTGTTTGGAAGTTTAATGAACTAGTTATTTTTGTAGGGTCCATTAAGTAAGAATTATCTTACTATTATTTAATGCACAAGAGTTACGGGCATCGAATTTTAGAAATAATAAACACTAATTAATGATGCACAGGAAATATCTGGGTGAGTTAATATTTTGTTTAATTAATATTCATTTACTCAAAAAATAATTGACACAATATATTTCGTTATTGATTTACACTAAACCAACAAGAAATGCAAGTAGTTAAATAAATTTAAATAATATAATTTTTAATAGAGTTAAAAGATGAGATATAAAGTATAATTTCCAACTTAAATAAATTATTAGTAAAAATATAACTACCAATTCAAAATAAATAAAAAACTAAAAAAACAAGAGGTTGTCATGTGGCATTTTGAGCCCTTTATATATAGTATAGATGTTAAAAAATAGTGTGTATATATAATTATTTATATGTAAGATAGAAAATGCAAATACTATAAATAAAATATCTAGTCAAAGTGTAAATCTTAGAGTTATTAAAGTGAGGTAGTTTTTTGTGGGTAGTGGGTAGTTTTTTCATATAAAAATTTAATTTTAGTTGAAAAAATGAGAAATTGACATGTGATTTTTTTGAGCCTTATGCATTTTTTTTTATTTTTTTTCAATTAATTATTTATGTAGAAAAAATAAGTACCCTTACTCCTTTATTAAAAAGAGGTAGACAAAATTAAGAAAAAAAATTGTAGCTACCTAACATTTCAATTTCCAACGCTCATATAAAATAATCACCATAACATTTGTCTTGGTCAATATATTTTTATTTACAATGTTTTTTAACATGTGAATAAATATAAAATATCTTTTTAACATGTTCTATTACTGCGAGATTCTAATTATTGTGCATTAAAGATTTTATTGTATAATAAAATAATTTGCACAGGATATAATGTGCCTAAATAACTACTTATATAGTTATATATAGAATAGATATCTTACCATATATAAAGCACCAAGTACTCAATTGGCAGTTTTTTAATAAAAGAATTGAAGCCCCACGTTCTAGATAGTTACTTAATCTGATCTCTAATATAAGCTCTCCCAACTTGAACTAAGAAGCTTCTGTCTTTCTTTTGTATAGAGGGATAAAATTAAAGAAGCCTTGCGCCTGGCAAACTTTCAGATAACAATCACATGCATTTTAATCATTTTTCATCCAACATTTCCTATTAGTCTACGCATGAAAACTAATGTGCACAAACTACATTTTCATCATCATCATCATCATCATCATCTCCGTCGCCGTTGTCAAAAGGCAAGTTATCGAGCGAGAAAAGTTATTGGACTTCGTATTGCTGTGATCTTAGGAGGTTAATAATATCTTCTATATTAATTCATCGTACACAATTCATTGATCGTCATCATCTCCGTCGCCGTCGCCATTGTCAAGAGGCAAGTTATCGAGCGAGAAAAGTTTTTGGACTTCTTATTGTTGTGATCTTAAGAGGTTAATAATATCTTCTATATTAATTCATCGTAGAGTGTCACACTTTTTAGTAATTCATATGTGAATCGAAATGAACGAGTAATTGCATGTGATAATCTTATATTGCATTGTTTGGGATCGATGATTGATAATATGTGATTGTGGTGAATTGATGTTTGTAATCATTTTGTTATGTATATAATTGAAAGGTGAATTAATTTAGTAAGAAGTTGACTGTTATTTTCTCTAGGTTATTTAGAAGTTCAATTTCATTACATTTTATGAAAGTTCAGTTTGTGCACAGGTTAGATGTTTGTTATGAATAAGTGAAATATATAGTACAATCCAGGTTGTTCCTTAACAAAGTCAATACTTATTGAAACACCAATTAACATCATTTCATTTCATAACAAATGAAAGTCCAGGTTAGAATGTGTATATAAAACAAATGAACTTTTACCTGGACTTATTAATTGGTGTATTTGTTGGTGAATTCAATAACATCCGCTGGATTGTACTACAAACATCAATTAATTAATACCTTGATCCCTTAGTTAATTTAGTGTAGATTCACATGTGGCCATATTGTTAAACATAATTGTATATTTTTTGTATATAATAGTCATGTACCTATGTTTTTTCAAATTAATCTTTCAATTGTACATAATCTCTTTTGTACTTTCTTAGGTATATGTTACATAATTTCAACAATATCTAATTAATTATATAAAAAAATTAATTGTATAAGAAGAACGAGTTCGCACAGGTTGGATTGTGCACAAACGACTAGTAAATAATAAAGGTTAAATTCATGTTTGAGCACACATATTTTAAATGATCTCTTATACACACCAAAACAGTACTCGCTTTAATTCAAATTAATTATCTTTTTCGCATGTCGAGGTAAATTTTGACTTTACTTATATTATTAACAAAATTAAAAATTTAATACTATGAAAGTTCTTTCAAATATGAATTCATCTATATAAATTGGATATTTTTAGAATAAGTAATCTACTGTATATATCTATTATATATATAAGGTGGGAAGGGGGAATTAAGGTTATATTGAAGCTCCATGACCACCAAATTTTAGGAATATAATTAATATAAATTATTTAATTTTTATTGATATTTTATATAATAACTATTGACCAAATTTATTAAATATATTTATCTCTATTTTTTGAAAATAAATTTTAAAAAGTTATATTTTTTATTGCAAATTTTAATTTAGTCAAAATGAGTTATATAGATATACATAAAATTGATATATTTATTTTGTAATTCGTACCATGCATATGTATTTTGTAATTTGCGAATAATGTGTTTCATAATGAGTTCATCGAAAAATTAATCAAAAAATAGATATTATAAATATTATCAAGTAATTGGTATATGCTACACTGCGTTCAAACATCTAAAAATATATATGATGTATAATGCCTAAAATTTACAAAGTCACATGGCACTCTCTCCTATTTTTCATTTGTAATTTATCTTTTAGTTGGTAGTTCAGTCTCCCTCTTCCTCTGCAGTGGCTTTATATATTTCAGTGATTTGATACGAGAAGTGCATTTTGAATTCGTAATAAGCTCGATTTGTACAGTTTTACTTCTGTGATATGATACGAGAAGTGTGTTTTGAATTCGTAATAAGCTCGACTTGTAATAAGATACTAAGCACCACAATCGCATGAAGATTAATCCTTCATTCTCCTTCAAGTAATTGTAATCCACATTGCACCTACGTGCATTTATATGGTAGTGCAATAAACTATTTGAATGGGAACCATTATATAGAATATGCAGTTGATAACAATTGTTTTAGTGTTGTCGGCTAGGGCAAATATATATCTAGTGTATTGCATTTATGGAACACCTAATTCAGCCACAAACTAAGTAGATAATCACATCCATAATGGAAAACAACAACATTTTTATTCATCCCGAAAGTTGCATATGGCGAAATTCTTCACTTATCTTGAAGGAGGGGGTGGGACGTGGGACTTTGACAACCCAACCCATGCAACGATCCCAACAGCGAGAATAACCCATCCAAATATGTCATACTTAAGATCACTGCTCTTCTGCTTCTTCTTCTGGTTCTGGTAAGAGTAAAGGAAATGCAGGAGGATAAATTTCATGACATTTATAATAACATACTACGATATCTAAAAAGAAGGAAGCTAAATAGTGTCCCTACAATTTCAGGAGAAGTCAAAAGTGGGAAGCAAGAAACTTAAAGACATTCAGGTTCTGGTAAGAGGAAATCACAAAGAAGACAAAGTTCTCATTTATAGACACTTCGTTGCAGCAAAGGATCGTTTTTGTTCCTAGTTAAATTGGTCACCTACTCACTGTCTCATATGAACAAACAAAGAAGACTATGAATTACATAGAAAATCTGAGCTACCTTAGTGCTGGTCGATGAAGACGGGCCTGAAACCCATAGCCATTGCTTGCTGTGCAAAACCCTGTTTGTGGATCTCAGTATGCAACTCAGGGGCCTAGAACAATTGAGAAAAATTAAACCCAGAACTTCCTCTATAATCAACAACCACAATTCCTAGCTTTGAATAACTCAAAAAAAATGACTTTTCAATTGTGCAATTTTGCCAAAGTTAGTAGATCTATGCTATGATGTGCATGTATCTTCTTCAAATGTAAAAACTATTAATCATCTCAAAACCCATTTCTTTTTAGAGGGATGCCAAACAATTTGTCTGACTGTGAGGGCAACAAATAATAGACCATTCTGAAGTTTTTCTATCACGAACATTATCTCAACACATGGAGGAAGACAATTGTGGCATAACATAGAGTGATGTTCCACCTAAGAGAGTTAAGCGAGAACGGGGATGCTAAGCGACAAAAGGCATAAAGGGTACGTGAGCAACGCACAATTGCATGACTAGTAAGATCTCTTTTATCTACATAAACCCAGATGTAATTCGTGCTAACTAAATAGGATTATAGGAAAAGGACATCAATAACAAGCCCCAATGCCTCTAAAGAGGACCCCGACTAAGTGGGTTAAGAGGAGGTGTGAACAGGAAAAGGAAAATAGGAAAAAGGATACTTATGCATTTTACTCTCGAGGAACTAAAGCTAGCAGATAAGTACTTGTACTTGAATGATTGAACTATAGCAGAAGGAACGAAATGCAATCTTGAGTGCAATTCACATTTCATACGAGATTCACCTTCGCAGAGAGACTTCCAAAGATTTGCGGGGGTAAAGATCGTTACTGGGATCCTGCACCCAGTTTAATATAATCCATAAGTACGTATGTCACACAAATCTAATAGAAACCATAGATCTTCGGTCCGTTGCAACAAACCTCATCGAGCGCTTGTTGAAAATACTCAGCGGCCTTGTCAAAGAAAACCTTTGCCTCATCTTTATCAGGAATCAAAAAAGCACTTGATGTATAAGCATTCCCCAGACACCAAAGAGTATCGTGCTTTTTGGGGTTAATAGTTAATGCCTCTTCAAATTTTGATATACCATCTGAAGAATAACAAGTTAAAAGGTAAATAACCAAGATATCAACAAACAAAGGTAATCAACAGTTGCGAAATGCTGCTATCTCAAACAAATATAAAAAATATCATAGAAATTTTGATTCATTCTACAACAGCGATAACTTAAACCATTGTAAGAAATTTGTTGCGAATGCATACATCTCCAAGACATTAAAGACTCAAGAATGATATTAACATTTCTATCAACACTAATAAAAGCTCCAACGTAAAACTAAATACACCCTCAATTGCTAAAGATTGTCTAATTTTGATTTTTGATTTTTGATTGTTGACTTTTCAAATTGTGGACTCGAGCATGTTTAGATAATCAAGTATACATCTTTCTGAAATGTATATAATCAGCAAACTAAAGCTCGTAACTAAAATACTAAACTTGCAAAAGCCAACAAAACATGATAAACAAAAAATACTAAACAGTCTACCTTGAATCATAGTCTTGGATTCTTGAGGACTTTGATATTGTGACAACTCCAACAATGAACCTCCCCATCTTGTAAGGTTCTACAACAAATTCAATATAATGGTAACAACCTAATCATCAAACAAACTATAGTAGCAAGCCACTAAAAGCTTCTAGTCTCAAACCAATACTTCCTACATCCCCAAATTATCATCCAATTTGCTTTTTTCAATAATTAAAAAAGATAACAAACTTCATCGGGTCTTATTTGCCTCGTAAATTTTTATCTAAATCGAAATTAACATGTTTAACTCCAAAACATATTCGAATACAATAACATTAACATGCTCCAATGCCACGAAGAGGCTCCCAACTAAGCAAGGTAAACCATATGATAACAACGAGTCTGTTTCCAAATTAATCCGAGTGGAGTGCAAAAACACTACAGACCAACTACTACTCCACAATAGATAACAGAGTCTTCTTGATATCTATCACGAGTTAGAAAATATAAAACATTTAATTTCATAGGCCATGAAAAATAAAAATAAAATATTTGAGTAAGTCAAATAATCAAAAAGTCAAAATTGAAGGATATTTTAGGGAGGCAGTTAGTAATAAAATGATATATGCGAAATGAAATAGAAGTAAGAAGTTACATCAAGCGTCGGTAGGGTGTTGGCGTAGGTAGCTTCGGCAGTCTTGCGGGCATGCTCGAAGAATATCAGCCGATCGATTTCGTTGTCCATTTCCGACTGATACTATCACTATGTTTCTAAACTCCTCCTAGGTTTTCTTTTGGGCAGGATCTATCTTACGCTTAAGATATACAAGGGCGGTAAATTTTGTTTTCTTCTCTGTTGCTCGATAAATAATGAGTTTAGATTGATGTTTCATTTTTATTCGACAAAATCTGTTATATTTTTGATTATTTATTATTTTTTCCAATATTTCAAGTATGTTACCTTAACAAAAAAAAAGCATTCTGCTACTACCCTCTAATTATAAAAAACTAGTTTTAATGATAATTCTTTTTTTGATTTTTTATTATATAAATTATGAATAGTCAAATATTTGCTTTCGAAAAAATATAAATGATAATAATTTGGATTATAATATTATAGTATGTACCTATAGCAACATGATTAAAATAAGACATGATATTTTCAACAAAAAAAGTAATAGAAGTATAATAGAGACGGTCACACAAAAGTATTTATAACAAAAATTACTACCTCGTCCCTAAATAATGTCCAACTACTAAATTAGTATATTATGTTTGAAATATGTCAATAATTTAATAGTTTGGTGGTATTTTAGCTTGATCATAATTTTCTACATGTTTTATATCCAAAGCGAGAGAGTAAACGAGCATCCCCTCAATAGAAATCCAACTCTGGCTCGATACTCGTTTTGTTGACATTTGAATGAAACTCGAGTATTAAACACATCCACGTCCACCAGAATAGTGACCGAAGTTGATAAATAATAAAGGCTTAAATTCCGACAGCCCCCTGAACTTTGATCATCTGGTCAATGTGGCCCCTGAAGTTTGAAAATAGGTCTACTTGCCCCCTGAACTTTCACAACAGGTCATTTTGGCCATTTTCATAATTGTTCAGGGGCAAATTAACAAGTTTTCATGAAGGACAAAATAGGAATTTAGTATATAATAGACATTTTGGGATCACTTTTAAAACAGAAAATATATTAGGGCTCTTTTAAAAGAAAATAAAATTATTAAAAAAAAAATTAAAAAATCCCCCTCCCCCGTCGTCCCCGACCCCCATCCCTCATCTCCGGCAACCGCTTGTCCTTCCCTCGTCCCCTCCATCTTCATCGTCCACAACCCCTCCCTGAAATAGCCCACCCCCGCTCGATCTCCGTCCATCTTCATCGATTTACATGCCTATTATTGTTGTATGCCTATTTTACCCTTCATTTTAAGGTGAAAATGGCCAAAATGACCAGTTAGGATAGTTCAGGGGACAAGTAGACCTATTTTCAAACTTCAGGGGCCAAATTGACCAGATGAGCAAAGTTCAAGGCCCTGTCGGAATTTAAGCCAATAATAAATGATCTACACTACTCGTCAACGCACCCACCAATAGGTGCCCAACTTGATAAATGATGACTGATCAGCATGATAATAAGATTACTTTTACCACTTACTCCCTCCATCCCTAAATGATGGAGACATTTTGACTTTTTGAGTCAAATTTCGAATATTTTGACCGTAAATTCTTATTAACCGATAACAAATAATATAGTCATATGGATCTTGTTAGATTCGTTTCGATATATATTTTAAAATATCATGTTCTTGTAATTTTTACACATGTAAAATTAAAAATATTTACGTTTTAAGTCGTGTCTCGAAGACCGTGAAAAGCAAATGACTCTATCAAAAAGGGATGGAGGGAGTATTAATACTCACCTGTATTGTTGCCCGACTTTATGAATCAGTTACACAATGATAAAATTATCACTATAGTTATCCGACCAACGGGTCACTATATATGACTTAATGAGCATACAGTTTATTTGAATGATCTGGTTACAACTTACAGTTTAATAAATAATACGCTCATTTAAGGAGTCCCGATTGGCTAGTTCATCGCCCAACAGAGGAGGTAAATCCGGAATATGCCTTTAGCGGCTCGGTACTTCACTTGATATTGATAGGTAATAAGTAGATGGGAAAAGTAAAAACAGCTCATGTAAGGTGGCAATCACAATTCACAACTCATCAACTTCAAGTGCCTGACTCGTGATTGTCTTAAATCACAAGTTTAATCACATCTTCACAATTTACAAGGCCCAATGCTCTGCCTCTGCGCCACTGCCCGCCTTTTCACTACAAATTTTTAACTCATCACTTCAATGCCAAGGGTAATATATTCACAAATCGAGGGCATAGTGTAAGGGGATATTTCCAACAAAAACACTTTTACATATTTTCTTTTATTATATTCCTGCAAAATAATTTACGTGACTAATATTTTTATCATCAACTTTTTTATGTCTTTAAAATAATAAATAATAAATAATCAGTAATTGTTTATCAAAGTTCCATCTCCATAAACAAAACCTCATTTTTTAGGTTGGAGTTAGTATTGGATTAGGAATAAATTATTCACATACACTTATAACAAACAATTACCGATACAATTCTTTCATTTTTCAATTGATATTTTGGGAGTTCGTGTCGAATTATAACAATGAATTACTTACATTCATTCATTCGTCTGAAAAATATAAAATTGATATTATTGAATGGGTTTTCAAAAATATTTTCATAAATTTATTAATCTTCTATAATATAATACAAATATAGTTAATCGAATAACCTAGTGGAAAAGACTCTTGCTAGTGACCAGAGGTCATGAGTTCGATACTCACCTCATCGCTAATTTACAAAAAAAAACTGTGTACACAAAATAATTTATGATTAAAGGTGTGTCGAAAGAGTGGAGTTTATAAAAAAGAATGGAGGGAATCGTATACCAACGAGGCATTGTGTCCAAAATTTTGTTTGTAGCTAGCGAAGAC